>JACEGR010001497.1:0-165535 GCA_014170235.1 Listronotus bonariensis
AATGGGTCAATTCTAAGTTCTAGGAAAAGTAATTTCCCGGAAAAGGTTTTTCTCGAAAATAGTAAGCATGTGTGTCCAAATAGGTCTAAAAAGGCTGGGGTGATCAGTTTAACTTTAAATAAGTACTATCCGGTGATAAAACATGTTTTTCTACGGATGTTAAAAAATGTATATGTCGCAGGCAAATGGTTATTTTAGGCAAATAGCTTCTGATAAGGCAAATGCTTTCTGCCCAGAAACCACTGGCCTAAAATAACCATTGACTGAGACGCATACATTATTAATGTAGTTTTAAACCAACGGCCATTACCCACGCTTATTATCCACATCCATTACCAATGGCCATCACAAAGTGATTTAAATATGTGTATAAATAGCATAATTTATACATGTTTTCGACAACCTCGTTTTTAAATATGACTCTTTAGTCAAGGGCACTATTCTTAAGTCACATATGGGTATAAAAATATTTAATAGGTACGTAAAATACACTTATAATAAAATAAATTGCGATAAAAAATTTACAATAGACTATAATATCGCGTATGCCATGAGTGCCACGACTGATAATCTGTCACAAATCAGGAACAGCAAATGTATTGTGTGTATTGATATAAATCCATAAGAAAGCTGTTTTAGAATGTTTTTCAGTAATGTATCAATCGTCACAGAAAAAAAAGTATAGTATGCAACTCGCATGGAATACTCATTTCTCTCTCGTACTAGTGGAAAATAAGTAACATTCCATTCTCGTCCCATAATATACTATTTCATAATCGACGATAATTTCCCTGTCAATTGTGACTATATTTCTTTTGCTAATGTAAAAAAAAAACATTTTTTTAATTTATATTTATTCCCCAAAAATATGTACAAAAATAAAATGGTATGCACTAATATTAACTTAACTATGCAGGTACAGGAGTATCTCGTGGCGGTGTCTGTATTTAAAATTCATAATCCAAAATTCTTGCTATTTCGTCAAAAACTATCAGTACTTACTTATATATTAAAACTTCTCCCAGCATTTCCAATATGGAAAGCTAGTAAAAATTTAAATACACAAGTAAATAAAACTATACATATATCACAGTTGTCTAGTGACTTTCCTTATGCCTACTTTCGTGGTGTAGGCTCTCTTTGTGCTCTCTATTTTGATGTGCCTTGTTTTGATGTTGGTGATGCTCTCTATTTTCATGATGTTCTTTATTTTGGCCGTGGGAGTGATGTTCTCTATTTTGATGTTTGTTTTCGTGGTGTTCCCTGTTTTGGTGGGATGGATGTGCTTCATGATGTTTCTCATGTTCTGAAAAGTGAAAAAATCATTTTGAAGTGAAGAACAAAGTTTAGTACATCCCTAATACTACAGACTGTCCACGGATGGGGTTTACAAAAGGACAAATTTTAGTCGTTCTTTATAAAGTTTTTTGCTTGTAAAAACAAATAGGATTCACGAAGAGAAAATGTTGATTTTGTATACAGGGTTCGCAAAAATTAAAGAACACTCCAAGAGTAAACTACCTTTATTTTTCATTTTTAAGCAAAATATCATTTAGAAAATCTATGAATGGAACTACATAATTGCGTAAGAAAGAAGGTCGTTGATGAAAAAACAATGTTGGTGCCAGTATTGAGACCTGAGACATTTCTGCCTCATATTTTGCTAGTTTATTCTAAGATATTTCATACACTATGCTTACCCTTTAAATGATGTACAACAGATCCATGGTGTCTTTCGTGACCGGCATGGTGAGCACGAGCAGCTAAAAACGTGTAAAAATAATTTATGTAACAAGTGCATAAAGTGGAACTTATTTTACGAATGGATGGTTAGTTCTGGTTAGTTAGCACGAGCCGTTAGGCGAGTGTGAGCAATCCCATTAGTAAAAAGAGACCTTTTATTAGACTGGGCCAAAAAAACAAACTTTTTTTTTTCTAACGGTGCTGTACAAATATTGTTCATGACGACGAAAGAAAGATATCCTGAAATTTTCAGCCCTTAATATTAACATAAGATGTTGGTTGGTTGGTTTGAGGCGGGTTTTGTCATTCGACCATGTTTGCACTGCAGCCAATTGACTTATTGTGCACCCCTCCCTTGTTACAGAAGTCCACTGCCCTTTATCAGGTTTAGTAGATTTCTGCCAAGATGTTCATGCGGGAGCGGGTTCCCGCTATGTATGTTCCTAAATAGACTGTGTCTTTTGCGTGTCAGTGTAGTGTAGTTGTATATTATGTGTAAGGCTGTTTCCTTCTCTTCCCCGCAAAGCCTGCATGTTATGGGTCCATTGTAACTGCCCATTTTTTGCAAGTGTTAGATGACAGTGTCCTGTCAGAAGTCCTACTACTTGTCTTAGCTGAGTGCGCTCCAGCTGGAGGACCTCCGTTTTTAGTTCCTTGGAAGGATCGCCCAGTGTCTCCTTCACATGTCTTTGGCCAGGTGATGTATGCCAACGAGCAAGATGTTGTTGTTGAGACCATCTGCTTATCGTTGTTTTCGTCACCTTTTTGGACAGTCCGAGTACTGGTTCTGGACCGTTAAACCTTCTAGACGACCCAGCTCTTGCTAGTTTATCTGCTTTTTCATTGTCTTCTATTCCCGAGTGTCCAGGAACAGAAGTTCAATCCTGTTGTTACTGGCGGCGAGCTCTTTGATACTATTCAGACATTCCATCGTGATTTTGGATGTTATACGATGGGCATCCAAGGCTTTTAGAGCAGCCTGGCTGCCTGAGAGAATGTGAATGATGTGGTTGTAATACCCTCTTCTCCTATTCTCTTGAACGCATGCTAGAATAGCATATATTTCTGACTGGTGTACAGTGGCTTGCCTCCCTAATGGGAGGCTAAAGCTTTGGGCCTTGCCCCAAATACACCAGCACCTACTCCATCATCCGTCTTTGAGCCATCGGTGAACCAAACCAAGCCTCTCTCAAGTGATGGAGGTGTTCCATTTGTCCATATGTCAGGATTACAGCTGACCTTATATGGTTTTTTGAAGTTGTAGACCCCAGTCATGTGGTCTGATCTCACATTCAAGGGCTGTAGGTCGATAATTCCCGTTACCCTAGTGTGACCGTGTCCTTGGATGTTGTTTCAACGTCCCAGTATTATCGTTCTATAGGCGGTATTTATAGCCTTCGTCTTGACATTAAGAGGTGAATCATTAAAATTATGGATTTGTTAACAATTGTTCAATTTTTTATATAAAATCTCGTAATTAGTCATTCTTAAACCTTCGACGACGATTCATATTTTTGAAGGAAATTAAATTATCTACAAAAAGCTCTTTTAGTAAATTTCCATATAACGAGCCGTTTTCTTGTGAAGAAATGTGAAGAATCCTTTTTGCAAAGTATAAAAATTTCCTTAAGAATAATTATTTGTTTTATAAAGATATTGATATTAATGATAGTTTAAAAATCCAGAGTCTAAGTGACAACATTAAAAAAAAAACATAAATAATGTTTAAGGGGCGATTACAAGAAAACGGCTCGTTCTACGAAAATGTACTAAAAGAGCTTTTTGTAGAAAATTTAATTTTCTTTAAGAAGATAAATTAGTTGAATGTTCAAACTAACTGATTTCGAGATTTTGTAGTATAAAAAATGCAACAATTGTTGAAAAACCAATAATTTTAATGATGTACCTCTTAACGTTAATAGTAAGGGCTGAAAATTTTAGGATATTTTCCTTTCGTCATCATAACCAATATTTTTACAGTACCGTTAAAAAATTGTTGTTTTTTTGGCCTAGTCTACACTTTATGCGTGTGTTGGATGCTATATTTTTTTCTACAACCGCACACATTTTATAATTTAATTTCGGAATAATCCAAATTCATTATTACCAATAATTTTTATTATTAAATTATCTGCAAACTTATGAATTTTAAATTTTATTAACACATAAACTAAAAAAGTAATATAGTAAATTCTTTACTTACAACCACTAACTGAGGATGTAAAATAGACAATTTCAGTTCCATTCAAGCAGTATTTAGGACAAACCTCCAAACCTAAAAGGAAAAACACAACAGATATTAGAAAATTTTCCACCTAAAAAAAAAAGTGTAAGAATTTTGACCAGAAGTTATTTGGTATTTTTTTACAGGGTTTGTTCTGTAATCAAGGCCGTAGTAAGGATTTTTATTTTTATTTAATCTAAAACAAACCATAGGACCCAGACCAAATATACCAGGTGCTTCTCAAAGGTGGTCCCCCTATAACTTTTTACATTTTAAGATAGAAAAATGAAATTTGTTATATCGTTATTTGACATAATTGTAGATTAATTGATCTATTCATTTGATTTCTATTACTTTCGGTCTAACCAGAAATGACTGCTACTAACAAGCGAATAGATCAATCAATCCACAATAATACAGACAAAAAGCAGTTTAGAATATCATCACGTATCCCTATTTGTATTGTAATGCGCTTGCGCAGAAGCGATACATTAGTTCCTGTTCGTTAAACTTATCAATACGACACACGTATCCGTATAGCGATCGGTAACGTATACCGACTTTGATACGTCAAAATTAGAAAAGAAGAAAATGTCTTACGTAAAATTTTATCAAAAACAAAAAAAAACGATTTTCTGCGGCGTGATTTTTTTAAAGAGGGGCTTTAGAAAAAAATGTACAGGGTGTCCCATTTTGGTTGTCCCTTATGGGAAACTTGGAAACCATAAGAGATATTAAAAATCCGATACCCCATCCTCGAGCTCTTTTTTGGAGAAAACATTTATGGTAAAAACAGATCATCGCCATCGCGAAGCGTTTTAGAGATACAGGGTGATTCTTGATTTTTTTCACTTTTTGAAAAGGCCCTGTAGCTTTGTTGTTATTACAGATACGAGAAAACTAATTGCACATTATAAAGACACTTTTTCCGTAGAATCCAGAATAATATCTCATAGTAGGTGGTTTAATACAATTTTTACGTCAAATATTGGAAAAATTATGATTTTAAAGACGCATTGCGGCTTCTATCTGTTTTTTAAATTGTTTTATATTTTTCTTTAAAAACAATACTGCCATCCCTCAACTAAGGAGATATTTCCGTAGAAAAAAACAAAAAAAATTAATTAATAAAACTTTTTTTTTTATTATTTTTATTTATTTTTTTCTACGGAAATGTCTCCTGAGCTAAGGGATGACAGATTCCTTTTAAAACAAAATATAAAACAATTTAAAAACAGATAGAAGCCGCAATGCGTCTTTAAAATCATAATTTTTCCAATATTTGACGTAAAAATTTATTAAACCACCTACTATGATATATTATTTTAATCAGAAAAAAACAAGCAATTTAATTATCTAATCATTTATAGGGTGTCCCTAATAAAAAAAAAACATGTTTGGGTCATATGTCAAAAATGACAGCTCAAAAAATTTTTGGCTACGCCACTGGATTCTACGGAAAAAAGTGTCTTTATAATGTGCAATTAGTTTTCTCGTATCTGTAATAACAACAAAGCTACAGGGCCTTTTCAAAAAGTGAAAAAATCGAGAATCACCCTGTATCTCTGAAACGCTTCGCGATAGCGATGATCTGTTTTTAACATAAATGTTTTCTCCAAAAGAGCTCGAGGATGGGGTATCGTATTTTTAATATCTCTTATGGTTTCCAAGTTTCCCATAAGGGACAAACAAAATGGGACACCCTGTACAGTAACTTATTACTCTCTAGCCGACCCGTGCCTACTTCGTTGGGCGTTAATTATACAGGGTGACCGGGAATATGTGGGCAATCTTTCTGATTCATATAACACACATGAAAATAATATATTATAAGTTTCGGTTCGTTTTTTTCTAAAGCCTTTCTTTACTGAGATATGTGCCCTTAAAGGACGCCGCTGAAAACAGGTTTTCCTTAAATAACTTTTCTAGTACTTGGTATAATAACTTTTTTATGTGAGAGATACTACTAGGGACTAAAATGGTGTCCTTTTAGAACATTTACATTCCTTAGGTCGGATTTACTCTTACACCCTGTATATTGCAAAAATAAAAGTAGTGTTTTTGGATAACTTAAACCATTAGCCAATAAAGCGATTTCGAGAAATACAATTTTTTGCTTAAATAACGTTGTATTGAATTTTTTGGGGTTATTAGATGTTTAACCCATCGTTCTCCATGTTTCGTCAACGTTGTCCAAGCACTGAAACATACAGTTATGCATTTCACAGCACCTTTTAGACAACGCGGTAGTGCCACCACGGTTATTTTTAAATAACTACTACCTAAATTTGTCTCCCCCACTGGAAATCGAACCGGCGACCTCTGGCTTCGAAGATCAAAGCTCTGTTTAATGCGCCACGGAGGAGACAAAAATAAATTTGTATGTCAGTTTAACATGGGTTTTCTTTAAACCTATGCATTCTCTAGCTTTAATTATAAAAGATTAGGGAACCCTTTATAAGGCTGCAACAATAATTTTTATTGTACCGAAAAAAATCTTTTTGGAAAGGTTTTTAGTGCTAATTGCAACAGAAAAACCTAATGTTTTTAGATGTTGTTCCCACAACACAAAAAGTTGTTTTGATCAAAAACGCTTCAATTTATCGATATTAAACAGGAGTACCCTTTTTAGCTAAGGGTTTAAGCAATCAAAAAATACTACCTATATTTCTCTAGCCTGCAGGGTGTCAAAATATTTAGCACTCCGTTCTAAGAAAAAGTTTTTTTGGAACGTCCTTAGGATGGCCAATGAATACAACTTGAACACATAATGTTATGAAAAGGCTGGGAACAAGAAAAACAAATAAAAACTAACTTACCCGGGGGTGTTGTAGATGCTGGTATCGTAGGAGTGGTTGGTGCTGGAGTCGTTGTGGTGGTAGTCGTTGTAGAAGTGGTAGTACTCTCCGTAGTAGTCGGAGGTGTAGGGGTAGTGGTGGTTGTGGTAGAGGTGGTTGTAGTCGGAACAGTTGGAAGGGTGGTCGGAATAGTTGGAAGGGTGGTCGGAATAGTTGGAAGGGTGGTCGGAGTTGTTGGAGGGGTAACTGAAACTGTGGTAGGTGTCTCCGTAGTTGTAGTTGTGGTACTTGTTGTAGTTGAAGTTGTTTGAGCCGTACTGTAAGAAATACGTCAAATTATTTTTAAAGGGTAAAAATATTTTGGAAGGTACCGGGCATGAAGAATCAAATAGTAGTATCGGCACCGTGTGCCGGATTTTCCTGTTTTGTGCTACACGTATCTTTTCGTTTTTTTGTTTTTATTTGGAATGTCCCATTTATTTTCACTGCAATAAATTGCAGAGGCTAAATTTAGTAAGACCACAAATGTTTTAAAATATCCATTTTGACTAGCTGCTGAGATAGAACAACACCACAATTAAGGTAAAAAGTTTAAATGCGCTCAAATATCTCCAAAACCACTTAAGCTAAGTCTATAAATTTTTACATTTAAGGGTTTCTGGGCAAGTAGAATTAAACTGTGATACTGTTATTGTTGTCAGATTTTCCAGTTTTGCGCTAAATATAATATTTTTGGTATTTTAAACAAAATACCCAATTTATTTTAATTGCAATAAAAGGCGCGTGCCAATTTTAGTTGAGATTCCAATTTTTCAAAATTTAATCTTTACCAGTTACCAAGACATGACAAAAACGCAATTCTATTAAAATTTGGCAACAATATTGATATCACTGTTCAATTGGGCATGCCAAAACCCATGAACACCAAATTTTGTAAACATAGCTCTAGCGGTTTTAAAGATATTTAGGCCCTAAGTTACTTTTGCTAAAAGTGCAGTGTATCATATCTCAACAACTAATAAAAACAGAATTTGACTGGTCAATTTATTGCAATAAAAATAAATGGGGCATTTCATTTAATAAAATAGAAAAAAATATGTGTAGCACAAATCTGGGAAATCTGGCAACAGTGCCGATATCACTATTTAATTCCTCATGTCTAAAACATCTTAGATACCAAATTTGGTAAATGTAGCTTTAGTAGTTTTAAAGATATTTAAGAGTTGCGGTATTTTTGTGTATGAAATTTTGATATAAGAAATGTCTTAAAATTGACCTAGGTATTTTTTATTATCATTATTTACCCAGAGTAAGAAATATTAATTCTCGCTAGGGAATGGAGTAAATAATAGCAATTTCTCAGGTTAGTAGTAAAAAAACAGGTAATTTTCTAGAAACCTGCGGCAACTCTAATTTTGACGAAATTTAGTATACGGGGGTTTTTGAGGCGCTGATTACGAATCTAAAAGAATTTTTGGCGGAAACGTTTCGTTCTTAAGATATTCATCATCAGACTTGAATTTTAAACTAATCCTATTTTTACAATATTCCCCTTCTTTTCCACACAATACTTGATTTTAAGCTAAAGTGGCACACAATATTTGATTTTTACCGTTTAAAACCCCATTTTTTTACGTATTTTACATTATTTTTGCATTAAATTGCATAGCTATACTTTGAATCATTTCAATCCCAGTGTGTCATGAAGCCCTATGTGTATGTATGGTTGCCGCATTATCAAAGAACAGCCACGCAATTTAATTCAAAAATAATGTAAAAAACGTAGAAAAACGGGGTTTTAAAAGGTAAAAATCAAATATTGTGTGACACTTTAGCTTTAAATCAAGAATTGTGTGCAAAAGAAGGGAGAATATAGTGAAAATAAGCTTAGTGCAAATTTGAACTTTGATGATGAATATCTCGAGAACGAAAGGTTTCCACCAAAAATATTTCAGATTCGTGATCAGCACCCCAAAAACCCCGTATCCCAAATTTCGTTTAAATCGGAGTTGCCGCAGGTTTCTAGAAAATTACCAAAAAAAAATATTTTACTTACCCGGGTACAGTGACCGGTGAAGGTGTACCTTAGGACAAAAAATCATTATGTTACATTTTTTTCAAAACTGTATTATCAAATATACAGAATGTTCCCAAATTTAGTACAAATATTTTAAGGATGTATTTTTGGATAAAAATGAATCTCACAAAGGAACAAAACAAAATGTAAACAATGACAAACACAATGTGGTTATTTAAGACAAAATAAATTAAAAATGCTAATAAATATTACTAAAATACGCGTCACAGCCTGAGCCATCCGTTAATACAAAGACGATTTTTCGAAAACCGTTTGTTTTATCACAAAAACGCAAGAAACCAAATATATACACGTAGCTCATAGTCCCTCGGCCAAAAATGAAATTGACTTAATGATAGAAACACTTTTAAAACATTTTTACGGACTTCCTTTTGACGAGTCTACCACGAATATTCATACCCATATATGGAAGCGGCGCTTTAACCCAGTCAGTCAATGTCAAATGTTTCAGGTGTCGGACTGGGCAAACGCGTCACTTTTTTGTTGGACAAGTTTACCACAATGGTTTACATGCAATTTGTACACATTGTGTCAAAAATCGTGTCAAAAAGTGTTACAGTCACGAAAACATAAGACCCATGGACCCCGACACCCGAAACATATACAGGGTGTCCCACCGGGAACTGCCGCGATCGATTTCGCGAAAAGCAAGCTTTGGAATATTTTGAAAATTTGGTAACAATATAAAGTCAGTGGGGGACATACAACTAAAATATTTTGACAGCTCTACCACTTCCGGTTATACCGGAAGTTAATATCAACTTCCTTATTTTGAATGGAACACCCTATAAATTATTTATTTTTTAGATTCTGCTTAAAATTTTAAACATAATTTATGTATAATGTTCTATACCTAAGTCCAACCGTTTTTGACTTATTTTGAATTTTATGTCAAAAATGACGTTTGCAACCCATTACATAACCATTAATTTCTTATAAACAAAAGCCTCTAATATGATTTGGGGTTGGATTACTCGTAGAAAAAAAACCACATTAGCAAACGGTATTCATATTTTCACAATTAATAAATACAGAGTGGTAAAAAATATTAGTAAAAAATTATTACGACAAAAACCTTAAGAGACAATTTTTTTAAATGGAACCCTCTATCTTTTTTACCTTATCCTATTAAGCATGAAAAATAAGGATACGTTTGTATAAGGATGTTTATTTCAAGAATTTATAGTTTTCGAGATATTAACAATTTAATATTTATCTATTCTAACAATGCTTTTAAATCACTGATCTCGATGGATTGCCAATGTTATAACCTGCGCGAAACAAAAGTTACATTTCATGGGAGAAAAAACCGGTTTGTGCGCAAGCCAGTTGAGGGTACGGGGTGCCACTATTTGTATTTTGCCACGGCTTTTAAGTGCGCATATTTATCCACCCACTGCGCGAGGTCGTAAAAATCCGAAAAATGCTTCTTTCCACTGCTGATCTAAATGTAGGTTATCTATGTTTTAAACACGGTTTAGTTTTGCTTCTATTTAGTTGGCCTTGACAACAAAATGCGGCGTCACATAGTATATATAAATATTAAATCGTTAATATTTCGAAAACTATACATTCTTAAAATAGATACCCTTATACAAACTTACCCTTATTTTTAATGCCTTATAGAAAAGGGTAATAAAAGATAGGGGTTTCCATTTAAAAATTTGACTTTTGACTTTGTCCATATAATTTTCAATGATTATTTTTGACCACTCTGTATTTATTAATTGTGAAAATATAGAAACAGTCTACTAAGGAAGTTCTTTCTTTACAAGGAACCCAACCCCAACTCATATTAATGGCTTTTGTTTACAACAAATTGATGGTTATGTAATGGCTTGCAAATATCATTTTTGACAAAAAATTAAAATAAGTCAAAAACGGTTGAACTTAGGTAAAGAAAATTATACATAAATTATGTTTAGAATTTTACGCAAAATCTAAAAAATAATTAATATATAGGGTGTTCTATTTAAAATAAGGAAGTTGATAATAACGTCCGGTATAACCGGAAGTGGTAGAGCTGTCAAAATAATTTAGTTGTATGACTTTATAGTATTACCAAATTTTTAAAATTTTTCAAAACGTTTTCGTGAAATTAATCGCAGCAGTTCCTGGTGGGACACCCTGTATGGCGGTATGAATATTCGTGGTAGACTCGTCAAAACGAACCCCCATAAAATGGGTTTAAAAGTGTTCTTAGCATGAAGTCAATTTAATTACTTGCTCAAGGACTATCGGACGGGATGCATTTATACACATTAGGAAAATACCTTATTGTGACAAAAAACACCCTAAAATTAGTTGTATTAAATTTTAGAAAACCCTGTTCATTATTGTACACAATAATACAGGGTGCCGACTATATTTTGATCCATTTTGATGGCGAATAAGTTTACAACAAATAAAGATATCGAAATTCGGTTTTCGCCGAAAGTAATAATGAATCTGGATGACTAAGAACTTGAAAAGGAATTATATACTGTTTTAGTATTATTTTTACAAAAAGTAAGTTCATTGAATTTTCTAAAACTAAATAATAAATGCGTAGTTATAAGGAGGATAATTGTCTCCTAAGAAATAAGGAGGTTATGATTTTTTGTTCCAATATAATGGCTGTGCTGCCAAAATTAAAATTAAAAAGTTAAGATAAATAAAAGATTTTTTATAAAATGTTATTTTGGGAAATTTTTATACAGTCGTGGACAAAAATATAGTATATAATATAACACATGCATAATATTACCGCTGTCAAACTTTCCATTCGTGAAAAAAGTATCACTTTATGCAGTTGTTACATAAATTACTATTAACAAATCTATGGCTTTCTGCAAAACCCCATTTTGATATCTTTATTTCTTCTAAAGTTGTTGCCGATCAAAATGGGTCAAAATATAGTCAAACACCCTGTATCTGTACGTATGTCAAAGGAAAGCACTAATAATTTAATGACTTACCTGTGACGCCAGTGCCACCAGTACCTAAAATTTATAAATACATATTTAAATAAATTAATAAGATTTTAGTTTTATTCATTATTTACTTAACAACACCATAAATACAGACTAACTACGCTATAAAACTTCAAAGGGTGTATCCTTATGTTGTTTTTATAAATATATCCGGAGTTAGAAGCGAACATGTCTGACACCTTTTGGTAACTATTTCCTTGATAGTACCATTTAATCATCAATACTTTTTCTTCAGTAGTATAACTCATGGTTAATCTTTTTACTGTACGATTTTTTGATAATAATAAAGCACTAAATTTCAAAATGACAACGTTATGTCACGCTAACAGGTATTTTTATTGTTGTTCATAAATATGAGGCGATAATAATGTAACAATTTTTAAAAATATATTAGCATCTAACTAGCAAACGGGTTAACCGAAAAATCTAAAGTTTTTACCATGTACGTAAATTTGCATGCTCTTCAATAAACTTTAATAGAATTTTTCTCTAAAATAATTAGGGGAGCCTATAATTGACCCCATTAAAAATTACATGGGATTTCCTATGTCCCGCCCGGCGATGCATCACCCGGTATACCAGTCTAGAGGCAGCTTTGCCGCACGAACAACGTACGGCAGAGAGAAAACAATAGGTCTAAAACCTTTCTCTCTTGCGATTCTGACTTGGTTATTATGGGACCACCGCAGAACTGCATTCTTTTAAATAAATAAAACTTTTTAAAATCGGTCCACAATTGACAGAGTAATCGCGTAATATACACAAAAAACAAATAGACGAATTGATAACTTCTTTATTTTTGAAGTTGGTTAAACAATAAATCATAATTACCTGAAACTAAATAAGGAAAATAGTTTTCCTTTGACTAAATACATTTACTTTAAGGTATAATTTTTTAATTTTTTATTACTGATTTTTTGTAGTATACATTTGTTTTGATATGAAGAAAATGCAAGGGACTAAAAGGTTTTATTTTTGCCCGCTGAGACGCCACTGGACAATAATTTTAATCCACTTAGAGCTACATAGGCGTCTTGTCACTTTAAACTAAATATTTGTATTAAATTTCAATTAAATTCGGATTAAGGATATTAAGTATATTTATAATTTATATGTCCGATTAAGTCCAAAGATTTCTGTTATTTTATCAAAGATATGACAAAACCTTTAAAATGTCCCAAAAATATTTTGGTTTAAACAGAGTGTGTCTCAAAAAAGGGAATAGCTGTGAAGTTTTTTTTTTTTTTAAATTGTAACCCAATTTTTACCTTGAAAGTTGAACCTAAATAAAAAGTTAACTTTGGTTAATGTGTAAAAGCTGAATTTTATGTATGTTACTTGGGTACCTATTAGAAGATATTTTCCCAGTCGGCAGACACTTTTGACCACTGACCAGCGTCCGCCGCTCACGGGCTCTCAGACTATATGTATCTTAGAAACGAAGCAACTTAGTACATAAGGTTTGTTCATTGGAACTTTTTTGAGAAAACGATATAAGGAATCACCCTTTGAAGCTTCGTACGGTAGTAAAGAAACACTTCACTGCAAAATTAATATTTATATTCAAAAGATTTGTTTTACAAATCTAACTAAAACTACAGTATAGTCATTTCTTTTAAGCAAAATTAAGATTTTTCTTTTAATTGTTGTTTTAACAATAACAAATGTCCACAAAATAAAAAAGTGGCCCTGTGCTGGGTTTCCGACAAGGACTTTCTCACCATTGTTTTGTCACTAAACTCGAATCTGAAGTCAAAACCATAGGTCAAACTGCAAAAACGAATTGATGGTGCCAAGGGGGCTGGTATTTTTTTTTTTCAAATACAATGGGGATTATGCAGCACCCGTTTTAAAGACCTTTGATGGGGACACTAACGCCACTTTGTTTTCGAAAAATCGGCTAAGCGTTCAAGACTTACAAGCCAATACCACTAAAACGGCCAAGGGCGAGTCACATGCTGAGCTCTCTGAGGGCGGGGGATGGGGCATGGGCCTCGGAGAAGTGTGTGAGGTGGCAAAACACAAAAGTTGTAAAGGAGGTTCAAATTTTTTGAAAGAGCAAAACAAAAGGTCCCTCTAACCTCTTTAAATTGTTTCACTTTATTCTTTTCATAGATTACACAAAACCTCCTTCCCACGTATTTCAAAAGGTCCTCACTCTTCAATTCCATCATCAGCCCTCACCCCTCGGACTCAACCTTGGGGGGCCCCATCGATGCCCATATTTGCCATTAGACATGTATGAAACACAATAAATTAGGATAGGATGTCGCATCCAGGGGGCCATGTCCCCTATGTCTCCCTATGACCACCCTGAAAACGGCACTGTTTATATAGTATTTAAGCTACATTTTTAATTGCTCTAATTCTGAAACGGCTGTGCCGATTTCACAAAAACAAAGTGGCTTTGAGCGACGGCGAATCACAGGTCGCTATTTAAACGAGGTGCTACGGCACTCTTCTATTTGAAAAAAATTGCTTTTGCCCTTTGGTACCCGCATAGTTTCACCCCTTGTTTGTAAGTAACAACGAAAAGTGGACTTCCAGTCTATAGCAACAATATAAGTTTTCACAGTGAGTTTCCTTCTTTTAGGCTTTTAGATTGATTTTTACTTCCTCATAACAACTGTTAAGTTTACCATTTTAAATACTTACATTTGATTGTACAGTATCCTGACGATGCCCTGGTTTTTAATGCTTTGCTATGGTGAGTTGCATCTAAAAAAACACAATTAATTTAGCCTCGTTTTCATAAAAACAATTAGTTTGAATGATTACCATTACCAAATTTTGCAAATTTTTATTTTAAAACAGTGTTATACAGTGACATATCGGATCAAGCGCGAACCGTGAAGCGGCAGATTCGGCGCCAGATCGAGAGGGACAAAAATGTAAAAAAAAGAAGAGAATATGTTGATCTGTATACAGGGTTCGCAAAACTTAAAAATATTATTTTTCTACACGAGTTAACCAATTTTATTTTTAAGCAAAATGTCATTACGAAATTTTATTTAGAATAAAGTAAGTAATCGATAAAAATAATAATACAAAAATTTATTAAACTTCATAATTTGGCGAAAACGCCTTGATCTCTTTCGTTTACAGCTGAAAAATTGTGTTATGTAGGAATCTGGAAAAAGCAGGTGTTAAAAAAGCAAATTATAAGAGTTTAAAGTTAGTAAATTATTAATTTTTTATAACTCCAAAATCAGTTTCATGAAGCTTTTTGATAAACCTGTAACATTGTCAATCATTCAAAATGATATTGTAAATAAATTTTCACTTGTAATACCACTAGTGCTAAATTTATTTTCAGAAATTTCCCGGAATAATTTAAGCACGTGTGGTATTCGGTAAGAAAATTTCACACCAAGTTTGTGTTAAATAATATTCTTTTAAATTAATATTTGTAACTTTGACACGAGCTTTAAAATTTTACTATAAAATAAATATTTTCCATTTTACCAATTGTAGTTGCAAATATATGTAATTTTAGAGCTTATCATTGTTTATTCTTTTATATTATATATACCTTATATTACTACAGTTTGTAAAAATAGTTTATTTTAATTTTTTTAGACCCATACCTTACTTTCGTTTGCTCTTCACTTATGTCTAGTACTTTAGTCTTATGATATTATTTTACTAACTGTAGTTGTATAAGATTGTCATTTAGGGTCTTAAAACCTTACATTATTTTATATTATGTTGTGTCTGAAATACTACAGCTGGTACAAAATAACTATTTTTAAAATTATGTATGTGAATGACAGACATGACGTTAAAACAAATTCAATGATTATGTCAAAAAATTTCCACTATAATTCGCTCCAAGGTATCCCAGGCAGGAGAAAAAAATTTCCGATAAATACTTGTGTTGTCATGGTAATGCAACCAAAACAACACGTTTGATTGGTCAAAAACAGTGGTGTGGAATTGTAAAAATAATTTTCATTAAAAATTTAAAATAAAAATACCTAATAAAGTTTACTCTTGGAATAAAATCATGTTTTTGAAGTTTTTGCTAACCCTGTATACATAATCAACGTTTTCGCTTCGTGAATTATATTTTTTTCAAACAAAAGTTTTTATAAGGAATGACGTTTTTTGAGAAATTAATTTTTTGTCTATTTGTCCCTTTTTAAACCCAATCCGTGAATAGTGAATAACTCTATTTTCCTGCTTACTGGTTAGACACGTAAAATGGCCTTAACAGTATTAGGACTAAAACCCCTTATAGTCTAAGATCTGGCATTAAGAAAATATACCTTAATCTGTTAATTAAATAAAATAATATTTTCTAGGCGGATTTTAATGTAGTGAATGCAAGTGAACAACATCTGCCAGCATAGGTCTGCTACAATTAATGATAATTAATTAATTAATAGTTGATTTATTTATAATTGTTACCTTTACATGTTAATTGCATAAACCAATAATCAGCTGTGAAATAGCCTAGTTGGTTGGGTAGCATTATTTACCAGTGCATGCCTTGTCGACAATCTGGGTTCGTATCCCGCACTGGGTAACATTATTTTTCTATTTTTTATTCCCTTGTCTAGTAGCAAAATTATGTTTACCATATTTAATTGAATAAAATCGGGCTGCTACCTAACCAACTAAGCTATTTCACCGCTGATCATTGGTTTATGCAATTAACATGTAAAGGTAACAATTGTAAATAAATTATCTATTAATTAATTAATTATTACTAATTGTAGCAGATCTATGCTGGCAGATGTTGTTCACTCGCATTCACTACATTAAAATCTCCCTAGACAATATTATTTCATTTAATTAACAGATGAGGGTAAGTTTTCTTAATGCCGCCCAATCAGCACAGTACGTACATTTTACATCCATTTTACGTCGTTACGTCCAGGGATCTAATATGTACGTCTTATGTATGTACTTTAAAGTACGTACATAAGACGTACATTTAGGAACTCATTTACGTCTTTTGTATGTACTCTAAAGTACATACATAAAACGTACAATTTAGAACCATTTAACCAGAACTAACCAGTACATACATAAGACGTACATTTTAAAACCATTTTACGTCATTACGTCAAGATATCTAAATTGAACATCTTATGTACGTATATCTAATACGTCTTATGTATGTACTTTAAGAAACCACTTAGATACGTACATTTACATCTTATATATACAGTGTGTCTAGGTAATTAAGTTAACGTCATATGGGAATTTTTTTATTATTCATTTTACGAAAAAAGCTATTCTTTATAAAAGTTCTGCATAGTCGAAAACCTACAATACAATTATCAGATATCGAATTGTGTCGGTCATCTACGAGGTCTGGCCAAAAATGTAATGTTTGCTTAAGAGAAAAGTACTTGTATTTTTCCCTAATATCTTAAATTGTTATGAAGAAAAGAAAAGATGTTTAAAATTGAAAATTACTTCCAAATATACAATTTTGTTTATTTCTAAAATAAGAGTTTTTTTTCTGAGAAAATCGAGAAAATTTAAGTTTGTACGTTAGTGGCATTGTACATTCTTTATGTTTTAGTAACAATAAATTTAAATATATATATATATATATATATATATATATATATATATATATATATATATATTTGAAATTGTTCTATAAAATTTATAATCATGGAATGTAGTGCACTTAAGTGCCTAAATTTTCATCATTATTGCAGAAAAAATAAATCAAGATATTTTTTTATATAAATAAACAAAATTGCATATTTAGGGAGTAATTTTGAATTATAAACATCTTTTCTATATAACAATTTATGACATAAGCAAAAATACAGGTACTTTACTCTTAGGCAAAAATTACATTTTTGGTCAATCTTTGTAGATGACTGATACAATTTGATATCTGATGGTTGCTTTAAGGTTTTGGATCATGCAGAACTTTTATAAAGAGTAACTTTTTTCGTCAAATCAATAATAAAAAAGTTTCTCATATGACGCCAAACGTAGACACACTGTATAGAGCCTATACATTGGAAACCTTTTATACAGGACGTTTTTTCCTATCCTTTTTAGTTAAAGTTAAAAGTAGGTGGTAAAATATAAATGAAAACCCTGTACGTTTTCGATTTTCAATTTTTCAAAAAATTCAAATTTTAGAAAGTCCAATTTTTTCGCTCAATTTACGTCCAGCTTACTTCTATAATCAAAGAAAATGTTCATACATATTACGTATATAGTCAAAGAAAATGTACGTACACAATTGGTGTATTCCTTTTATGCTCCAGAACCGTCCAGAACGACACCATAAGTGATCCTTTTACAATTTTTTGACATTTTTTCATGTTGTAGAACCGTTCTTGACATTATTGACAGTTGAGAGAACGGTTCTACAAGGTTAAAGGACTACACTAAATACGTGCAGTACGTACGTATATCAGACGTACAATATATACGTACAGTGAATGTACATTGTTGCGGAAAATGTACGTACATAAGACGTCTTATGGATGTACTACGTACTTTTGTGTACGTACATAAGATGTACGTTACATTTTTTTACCTTTGGACAATCCACAAAAGCTGAAAGCCTAAATACTAACGTACCGTGGGTGTTTTAAGCAGGGTAAGAGAAAGTTTGTTAACACGGGACTTAAAAACTTGAAGATTTGGGGGGAAGGAAAGACCTCCGCTGGCAGTAGGTTCCACAGTCTAGAAACTCTAGGGATAAAAGAACGAACAAAATGGGAAGTTCGGGGCCTGTCCAATTGGACCGTATAGGGATGCATACGTGGGGCACCACGAGTTTCTCTGTTGGGAGCTGCAAGAGGAGGGACTATACTGGATAATTCGTCGGAGCAGAAGGCGTAAAAGTATCTATAGAAAAGCGATAGATCTCCCACAGCTCGACGATGGGCAAGAGAAGAAAGTCTTTGAGTATGTAAAGGATCATTAATAAGACGAACAGCCCTTCTTTGAATGGCATCAAGAATGCTGAGGGTTGTAGGGGATGCCATTCCCCAGACATGAGAACAATATTCCAGAGAGGGTCGAATGTGGGACACATACAAAGTGTATAAATTGGAAGGGGAAAAATACTTTTTGGCTCGGAAAAGAAATCCAAGCTTTTTTGACGCCGCGGTGGCTATAGATACAATGTGTTTATGCCAGTTAAGGTTATTTTCAAATGTGACGCTCACAAGGTAAGATGTGTCCCCGTTCTGCAAAACCTGGCCACTCATAAGCAAAGGGTGAGTGTTTGATGATTTTTTTCGCGACAAGGAACATGATTGTGTTTTAGATGCATTAAATTGAACGAGATTTTTGGCGCCCCAATCCAATATCAAATTAAGATCCTGTGAAAGAGATATCTGCATCGCCCTGCGTTTGCCTTCCAAGTCGGGTTGAGAGATTGGCTTGGGAACCTGAAAAGTGGAGTGAAGGGTACTATCGTCAGCATAACTATGAATGGAATTGGTTGTGGAAGAAAGAAGGTCGTTGATGTAAAGAAGAAACAAAGATGGTGCTAGTACTAAACCCTGAGGCACTCCAGCATTAATTTCGTGAAAGCTTGAAGAGTGGCCATCAACAATGACTGATATACGTCGATTAGAAAGATAACTGGAGAGCCAAGAGCAGAGGTTAGTTGGAAGACCATAGGCGGGAAGTTTATTAAGAAGTGCGTCATGCCAGACTTGGTCGAAAGCTTTAGATATATCAAGAGCAACGATCTGGGATTTACCTAGAAACTCCTAACATCCTAAAGTTACGTACATACGACGTACATAAAACGTACATTGGCTGATTGGGCGGATCTTAGACTATTAATTGTTTGTGAGCTGTTTTATAAAGAATTAAAAAATAATGTAAAAAAATGTTTGCTTTTAGAGCAGTCATTATACAATTAAAAATAAAAATGTGTGTTGGTAGTTATTAGACATATTATACTAGTTTATTGTATTATTGGAATACGCTTTATATTTTACAAAATAAAAAGTACTTACTGCCAACCGCCACTATTACCAACAAACTAAATAGAGAAATTTTGAATCCCATTATAATTTTCAATAGCTAACAACGCTATGTTAGCTATGTATGGCACTAGATTCTCACCTTTCTGGTACCATCTACTTATATGCCTCAGCTCAATGAAAAATGTTTAAGGTATGTAACAAATATCTGAAAAACGGTGTTGAATATATTTAAAACTTGTTTTTATAGATAATTTTGAATTTTTTTAGTTGCATAGTTCTAAAGTTATGTATTCTGAAAATAAAATGATAAGAAAAATATCTATCCATTAGGTTTTTACGTAATATTCATAATAAAAATTTAAAAAAAACAACAAATGAAATACAGGGTGTTTCAAAAATCCATCACTAAATTAGAGAGGTGATTCTACTTGACCAAATAAGGGTAGAGCTTCATATAATTTTCTTTCAAAATGTCATTCGTTTTCGAGTTACAAGCCGTCAAAGTTCAAGTTTTTATTTTTTGTTTTTTGAAATGCCTGCTTACAGGAAAACCGATTTGACTAATATTTGAAAGATAGGCTAAGCCGTCTGCGCTTCATCATTTTAGTAACAATTCACATTGATTGTGTGTCGCTAGAGGGCACTTTACCTACATTGCCAATTGTTTTCTTGTCATAATTGTTTAGTGTTGACAGCAACAGTAGTTTTTGGCCTGTTTTCTAAAAGACTGATAGCAGGCCATTAAAAAGGTGCTCTTGATTTACCTCGCTAAATCCAACGGTTTAGACGTAAATCACCCTTAAAAATTAAGTGGTACACTTACTTTTCTCATTTCGTTACCACCAGCTACAAGGTAAATAGCTATCAAAGTATACTAAAGTTGTCAGTTTAACATCAAATAAATTCGCTTTTTAAACTATTTAATTTATATTCTTAAAATAACTAATAATGGCTAATCACCAATATTCAAATATCGAATATTGTGATATCCATTTTTGTTATGGAAAAGCAAATGGTAATGCAGAGTTGGCAAGAAGATATTATATAGAGAGTTATCCGGAAAGAAATATCTCTCATGCTCAAACATGTTTCAGTGTCCACAGAAGGCTTGCGGAATGTGGTTCCTTTAAAAGTTACAATGAAAATAGGGGAAGACCTAAAACTGCTAGAAACGTGCAACAAGAAGAAAGAGTGCTTGAAATTATTGAAGATAATACAGGTACTAGTACTAGAAAAATTGGGAATAAAGTGCGGCTCTGTCAGGCTAGTTCATGGAGGGTACTAAGAGAAGAACAACTCTACCCGTTTCATTCACAAAAGGTGCCGGCTCTTTATGACGATGATCGGCCGAGACGGTTGGAAATGTGCAATCAGATCCTAGCTAAGTATGAACACGATAATCGATTAATTGGCCTCATATTATTCACTGACGAAGCTGGTTTCTCTCGTGATGGCATAACAAATCTACTCAACATCCACACATAGGCTTACAAGAACCCAAACAATAGAAACGAAACATCAGCGTAGATTTTCACTGAATGTGTGGGCAGGGATAATAGGAGATTGCCTTATTGGTCCTCATTTCTTTGATGGCCCATTAGCTGGTAACGTATACTTAGATTTTATCCAAAATCGTCTTCCATTGTATCTGAAAGATGTGCCATTGAAAGTAAGGGCCAACATGTGGATCCTCCAAGACGGAGCTCCGCCCCACTTTAGTATACGTGTCCGGCAGTATTTGAATGAAACGTATCCTGAGCGATAGATAGGACGAAGTGGATCCATGGGCAGCGAGGTCACCAGACCTTAATCCTATGGATTTTTTCTTTTGGGGTCATTTGAAGCAATTGGTGTACGATACTCCAGTAATCAACGTCGACGATCTTCGCTTCAGGATCATCGAAAAGTGACAAATTATTAAAGAATCACCAGGAATTTTTCATCGAGTTAGGCGACATTTATTGAAGAGTCTTAGGAAATGTATTGAAGAAAATTGGGGACATTTTGAGAATCTTTTTTAGATTGTTTAGTATTGTTTCATTAATTTTTAGCAATTAAATGTATATCGCAATAATCCATATACGAATATTTACTGATTAGCCATTATTAGTTATTTTAAATTTCTAAATTAAATATTTTAAAAGGTGTATTTTATTTTACACTTAGAGCTTTAGTATAATTTGATAGCTATTTACTTGGTAGCTGGTGGTAATGAAATAAGAAAAGTAAATTTACCACTTAATTTTTAAGGGTGATTTACGTCTAAACCGTTGGGTTTAGCGATGTTTTTCAGAAAACATGCCAAAAACTACTGTAGCTGTCAACACAAAAAATTATGACAAAAAAACAATTTTCAATGTAGGTAAAGTGCCCTCTAGCGGCAAACAATCAATGTGAATTGTTACCAGAATGATGAAACACAGACGATTTATTCTAGGTTTTAAATATTAGTAAAATCGGTTTTTCTGTAAGCGAATAATTAAAAAAACAAAAAATAAAAACTTGAACTTTGATGGCTTGCAACTCGAAAATGAATGATATTTTGAAAAAAATTATATGAAGCTCTACCCTTATTTTGTCAAGTAAAATCACCCCCTTAAGTTTCGTGATTGCAAGCGAGTATTTACTTATAGAAATGTTATGCTACTGAATAGCAGCATCACCTTTCGTGACTTTTCTATAGGTAAATACTTGCACTTGTCGTAAGCAAATGCTCGACTTTATTTATACGTTTGAAGTAAATCCTTCTATACCTTATACTTATAAGCAAAAACATTTGCTTCTTTTTATTCATATGTCCCAATATCTCCCTGACGAAGCGAGATAGAACTTTTTTATTATATGAAGTACTAACAATATTTTGGCTAACTCTATCACCTCTATCATTTATGACCTCACTTCTCCGGACACCCTGTATATTATTAGAACAATTAGTTTGTAAACTCCACAAGATAAAATATCCTAATTTAAAATTTAAAAACTTTTTGATAACATTTTTTTACAGCTGGAAAATTGTGTGTTGGAGGATGTTTGAAGAGTACATTATAAAATTGTTATTTTTGGTAATTTAAGAGTATTTAATGTTTTTAATTTAATTATTCTACATAAATAATTAATTTCTGATAACACCAAAATCAGTTTTATAAAACTTTATGATATACCTGTAAAAGAAATAAGGTCATTTATAAATTCTGCATTTCAACCGCTTCACTCAAAAAAATAATAAAATGGCATTTTGCTCAAAAATTATAAATAAAAACTAGTTTATGGACAAAATTATAGTTTTTGCAAAGTTTATATACAAAATCAATTCGTGAATCATTTTTTTTTCTTACAAGTAAGAAACTAATACAAAAAATAAAATTTTGGATCCATTGGTTCTCTTGTGCAGCATCCGTAAAGTATATTAAAACAGAAAAATGTTTATTGAAAACTAAAACTAAGCGACTTGGCAAAGTTGCAGTTGCAAATTTAGAACAAAATGACATTTTATAATCAAGTTTTGCTTTCGGTTGTTGCAGTTAATGTTCTAGTTTTTAAAGAATTATTATAATTTATGGGATGAATATAATAAAAAATAAGAAAATAGTTGGTCTACAACTAGTGTTAAGCGTTTAAGTGGTTGCCATCATGGATTTCGTAAAAAATTCAGCAATGAAGCAAAACGTGCGAAGTCAGTTTTAGTTTATCTGCAGTTTAACTCTAAATAACGAAGAACTTACGCTTTATGGCTATATATAAAGTTTCTCGAAACACTGACTATTATCCTGCTTTGTGTTATTTAGGTTGTCAGACAATGATGCCTAATATTTTTCGTGAAATTTAATAACTAATCAGGTAATTTATGTAAATATTCTTCGCCAAATTGAATCTAGATACCCATTTTTATCAGCTGTTTGACCGAATTGCAACACTGTGCTCCTTAATATGAATTCCCAATAGCATTTTTATCTTGAAAACTTTTTTAATCAATATCTTTACAAAAAAATTGTTTTTTTCCTAAAAATTAGGTCCTGCTTGGAGAAAAAATAAATTTTCCCAAGAATATTTGTATGTTTGATGTACAGCGGTGCTTTAACCCAGCCTATCAATGTCAAATGTTTCGGGTGTCAGACTGGGCAAACGCGCCACTTTTTTATCGGATAACAATGTTTTACATGCAGTTTTTAAACATTGTGCCGAAAATCGTTGGGGTTACAGTTTCAAAACCACTCCTGTCCATTACCCAAAACATGTCCATGGGTCTTATGGTTTCGTAACTGTAAACCTTACGATTTTCGGCTCCATGTTTAAAAATTGCTTGTTAAACATGGATGTTAAACTTGTCCGACAACAAAAGTGACGCGTTTGCCCAGTCTGACATCCGAAACATTTGACATTGACAGGCTGGGTTAAAGCGCCGCTTTCATATATGGCGGTATAAATGTTTGTGGTAGACTCGTCAAAAGGATCCCCCTAAGAAGGTTTTAAAAGTGTTATGAAGTCCATTTTATTACTGGCCCAGGAACTATAATACTAACCCCAAGAGGGCCGGACAAAACTTATCAGCGGGTCGAGAGTTGCTCATGCCTGCCCTATAACGTATAGACTTTGGCTTTCAGCTATTGAAGATTGTCACATGAAAAAAAAATTTTCATTTAAATTTTTTAACAGGTTTAAAAAAGTGCATTCCAAAATTAAAACTAACGTCATTAAAATGACTAAACATTGAAATATGTACCTACTATTTAGTGCCAATGTCATAACATTGGAACGGGTTTATCGGAAAATTATTTGTCGTGAATAAATTAAATATTCAAATTTCTAAATGTGTGCTTTGTTATTATCAACGTCAAAAACATTTTTCCGCAGATACCAACCTAATTATTTCGCCCTTTAGAAAAAAAAACGAACAACTACATTACAGTGATAAAGTTTACACCCCATTTTTTAAATCATATTGCTGCAGTGTCTTATTTTAGTACCACGGTAAATTTAAGAATGTACCAAAAAATAATTTCTGTTTTTCTTCTATGTGGTTTTGTTGTTTTAGTTAATGGCATTGTTACACAAGGTAATACTACTTAAATATACTGGGTGACACAGGATGTTGTTACCCTACTATTTTTTTAGTTTTTTTTTATCTTTGTGACATCTCACCAAGGCTTATGCCTAAATACCAAAGTACCGTGAGTGCCGGGTTATTGGATGTTTAATCCATTTTTTTACCCTGTTCCGTCAACGTTATCCAAGCACTGAAACATGCAGTTTTTGCATTTCACAGCACCATTTAGACAACGCGGTAGTGCCACCACGGACGTTATTTTTTTAAATAACTACTACCTAAGATTGGCAGAATACTACCAAGAGGCTATGCCATTACCATCTGTGAGGTGACGAGCTATTAAAAATCCGTGGAGGGAACCGAGATTCGAACCCGGATTGCTGCGGTGAGAGGCTGGTACGTTAGCCCCTACACCATGCTCGCCACAATAACGGTATCAACTTAAAGAACGACGAACGATCAGACGTTGCGACTTGTTGTTAACACTGCGAGAGACTTTAAGAAAGACTAATAAAAGTTTTACACTATTATTATAGCACAAATTGACATTATCTCAACCTTAAAATCACTTCGGTTTAACCGGAAGTACCACTAACTTCCTTATTTTAAATACATGTGCCTATTTTTTTCTATATTTATATCCTCTATAAAATTCTCTTTTTAAAGATGTATCATACATAGTTGCCATTCGTCCCGATATATCGGGACTCAAACCCTAATCATACAAGGTGTTCCTTTTTAAAATGGCGCAGAGAGAATAATTTTAAACAAAATTTAGGACCGCCATTATTTCTGCTTTGAATATTTTTCTGCCTAGTAGGCTGTGGATATAAAATAATGGCCTATTTTACTTTCACAGGTACTATTAAATTTTATTTTCTTTAATAAATTATTATATTTCGTAATTTCAGTTTTTATTGTAATTGATGAGAGACAATTTGAAATCTTTTAAACATTTTAAATGAAAACAACACTATTTTATTTTATTTTTAAATTTTACCCTAAAATACCTTTTTAATAACATCACAACACATTGTTTATTTTTACAATGGCGGCCATTTATTGAATTCAGTTATTTGGATGTCGTGAATAAATGATCTATAAAATTAATTAGGGGTGTTATCATTTAAAATGTTTGAAAAATTTCAAATTGTCTCTCATCAAATACATAAAAAACTAAAATTACGAAATGTTAGTGACTTGTTAAATTAAATACATTAATATTTGTGAAAGTAAAATGGACCATTCTTTTATTTCCACAGCCTACTTAGCAAAAATTAAAGCAGAAATAATAGCGCTCCTTATTTTTTAAGTATTCTCTGGGCGCCATTTTATAAACACCCTGTATGATATATCATTAAAAAGATAATGTTACAGAGAATACAAATATATATAAAAAATTAGGTACTTGTATTCAAAATAAGAAATTTTATGGTACTACCGGTTAAACCGAAAGTGATTTTGAGGTTGTGATATTGGGCCGGGTGAATAAAGTGAAGCAAATGCTATTACAATGGCCTTGTATTTATTTTGATCATGCAAATTTGTATATTTTATTTCAAGTAAAAGCATTTGTTTAGCTTTATTCACCTGGCCCATTGTCAAAAAATGTGAATTTATGCTATAATAATATTGCAAAATGTTTATTAGTCTTTGTTAAAAAAACTTTTAAAAAATGGGGGCGTTAAACCTCCTGTGTCACCGGTATATCTTACAATATGAAAAACTAGATCCATTTAGATCGATAGATAGCAAAAAGGTGCATCACTTGGGTGGGAAACAGTATGACTCGACCGTTGTCTCAGTGTTTGGCAGTGCCCAGTGAGTACTAAGTGCCCGTAACCCAAGGGCGATAAACTTTACAAAGAGTGCTGAATTTTTATTATTTGCCCCACAGATATAGGTTATATGCTCGTGACGCCATCGTTCTGCTATAATAAATATTTATTTGATTAGTGTTAAATGTTAATCTTTAAAAAACCACCATTAGTTCTAGAGGGTGTTTTTAGACAAATTCTAAAAACTTAAGAGGTGATTTCTTGTTCAAAATAAAGGATAGTTTGCCTTATAAACATAGGGTCAGGAGTCAACCATTACGGTACAAAAATGGCGAAAAATAACGTTTTTATTTTTTATCTCACAAAAAGGCGCTAAAATAATGAAATTCGACAGAAATATTGCTCAGCCATATAATAAGTATTTTATAGTTTATTTGTTTTCTGGGAGTTTAAATTTAAACAAACTAATATTTGGCCTTTTTCCAGAATAAAAAGGTTTACTACACATTTAAAAAAATTAATCCTTTTATATACCATGAAGAACTATTCTATCCTTGCATAATACAATAAAAGTTAAGATTACCTAAAAAAATAAATTAATGAAGTCATTAATATAAAATATTTATTTTATATTATTTAATTTATATTATATTATTTTTTTACAATTTCGTAACTACATTAACAATTACTAAATTAAATAACAATTAACAATAACATCTAAACTAAAAACATTCAGTAAATTAAGTGTTTTTTGATGTTTTTATATGTTTCTTGTGTTTTCGAGACCTCTTGTAACTAAAATATGAATTTCATAGAGAGTTGCTGATAGTAGCCGCTAATCTAATAATACAAACATTATTTGCTTACCGCTCTACAGGTGAAATTAGCCCAAAAACAGAAATATGGTTTTCGATGTATTTTTAAAAATCCATATCAAATCTTAAACCTTGTTTGCTCGTAAGGTTAGTGCAAAACAGATTTTACAAAGCTATAATTACATAAATAGAAATCGAACATATATTTTTTTTTTGTGTGTGTTCTTCCACTTTTGGGAGATTCAGACATGGTATTCCCTGCATAGGCAACTTGATATTATTTTGTTTTTGTTAAAATTAAAGACAATGAGTTTTGTGCCAAAACTTTTAGGACATACCTTACTAATTGTAGTTGACCTTTGAACTTGACAAGAAAAAATCAAATGGCAAGGCACTTTTCTGTATTGTGAAAAGGTGCATATTTTTATATTGGCAAAGTAAAAAAAAGAAAACGAGTTGTCTTATTGTTATCTGGTTATCAGTTAGCAAAAATGCAGGCCTTTTTAAGTTATTATAAAAATAATAATTTCGGTATTTTTGTCTACATATCGACGCACTGTGCGACGATTGGGCATCTTCTTTTTAGGCCATTGTAACAGTAGTTTTCAGTTTCTTTTGCTTGTGCAATTATAAGATAATAAATATAGGTGTAAAGCCATATTTTATATAATTCATCTTTTATTCCCCTAAGTCCTTACGAGTTAAATATTACAGTAATGTCGTACCGTTGTACAACGGTCGTACCCTATATTATTACCTTTTTTAGACAAACCAACAGCAAAAACACACCTCTCTCCACATATACACCAAACCAAAAACACCTCCCCGCATTTCAGGCAATCTCCCCAAAAGTGCGACCTAGTATGCCCTGGACGACCGCCTCTAGCTCTACCTCCAAATTTTATGCAAAATTGTACTAAACCAAATACCTCTAATAACTCTACTCAAAGTAATGGAAATTCCACTACTCCCAAACCAAGCACTACCACAGAAAGTAGCGAGGGGGGAGAGGAAACGGATGAAAGTACCGAAGCAAGTGCCGAGGCAAGTACTACCAAGAAGACTACAGGAGCCAAAAAGCCAGCATGAGTAAGTATGTTACCTTCAATCCTTTGTAAAGTAATGGGAGATCTACGGCAGATCTTCTTTCCTTTGCTTCACACAACTGGAACAAGTCCCTTGAATTTCTAGGTGAGTCCCAGATCATTGCTCTTGATATATCTAAAGCTTTCGACCAGGTCTGGCAAGACGTACTTCTTAAAAACTTCCCTCCTACGGTCTTCCAACTAAACTCTGCTCTTGGCTCTCCAGTTATCTTTCTAATCGACATATATCAGTCATTGTTGATGGCCACTCTTCAAGCTTTCACGAAATTAATGCTGGAGTGCCTCAGGGTTCAGTACTGGCACCAACTTTGTTTCTTCTTTACATCAACGACCTTCTTTCTTCCACAACCAATCCCATTTATAGTTATGCTGACGATAGTACCCTTCACTCCACTTTTCAGGTTCCCAAACCAATCTCTTAATCCGACTTGGAAAGCAAACGCTGCAAATATCTCTTTCACAGGATCTCGTTCAATTTAATGCATCCAAAACACAACCATGTTCCTTGTCGCGAAAAAAATCATTAAACACTCATCTTTTGCTTATGAGTGGCCAGGTTTTGCAGAGCGGAGACACATTCAACCTTGTGGGTGTCACATTTGAGTTAACCTTAACTGGCATAAACACATTGTATCTATAGCCACCGCGGCTTCAAAAAGCTTGGCTTTGATTTTCGAGCCAAGAAGTATTTTTCTCCTTCCAATTTATACACTCAGTATATGTCCCAAATTCGACCCTCTCTGGAATATTGTTCTCATGTCTGGGAAATGGCATCCCCCTACAACCCTCACCATTCTTAATGCCATTCAAAGAAGAGCTGTTTGTCTTATTAATGATCCTTTACTTACTCAAAGACTTTCTTCTCTTGCCCATCGTCGAGCTGTGGGAGATCTATCGCTCTTTATAGATACTTTTACGGCTTCCGCTCCGGCGAATTGTATAGTCCCTCCTCTTGCAGCTCCCAACAGAGAAACTCGTGGTGCCGCACGTATGCATCACTATACAGTCCAATTGGACAGGCCCCGAACTTCCCATTTCGTTCGTTATTTTATCCCTAGAGTTTCTAGACTGTGGAACCTACTGCCAGCGGAGGTCTTTCCTTCTCCCCCAAATCTTCAAGTTTTTAAGTTCCGTGTTAACAAACTTTTTCTTACCTTGCTTAAGACACCCACGTGTACGTTAGTATTTAGACTTTTAGCCTTCGTGGATTGTACAAAAAAAAATGTTAGATTACCTAAATTGGTTATTGAGGTTTCACAACATTTTTGATTTTTATTGAGAGCTCTTAGTCCAGAGGACTGACTTTTTATTATGTTCCAAAACTTGAAACCGACGTCTGCATATTACCATAAAGTAACATACCTACGGATAAGAGAAACCATGGCATGCTAAAATTTTCGTACCGCTTTTGCGGCAGGCTTGTCATTTTTCCAGTTTACACTTTAAATGCGTCGGTCGAAGCCTCGCCTCGTGTAACATCAGCGGTGGGGAGACACGTAAGTTTACTGAAATGACTAACTGGCGGTATTTCAACGAGAAACGAATAAAATTATATTGGGAGTTTTCGCATGACCTGTCCTTAAATCGGCTATTCCATGATAACTCTTATAATTTCCTTACTCTATGATATTTACTATGTTGAACACTAGCAGTCTCGCTTTGACGTGGCTTTAGACTGTCTCTTTTAAACACGCTGCCACAAATTGCCAATGTTAATTAATTATGAAGTGACAACTGGACATATTATTGGACGTATGTACTAGTACAGGAAATGAAGCATTTTACCTGGCAACAGTGGCGTAGCTACAATGGGGCTAGGTTGGGCAGTGCCCTAGGGCCCTCGGAGCTTAGGGGGTCCCTTGGAGGTTGAAAGAGGGCCCTCGGGGTAAGTACAGAAATAAGTGAAAAGAAATGAGAGTAAAATAAAGGGGAGGACCTTTTTTTTGCTCTTACATCTTTTGAGGGATTTTGGTTGGTATGAATAAAGACAGGGGCGGTAATAGGGTGGGGGGCATGGGGGCCATGGTCGCCCCCTTTATGCCACATCCTTTGTATTTCATACATATGTAATAGCAAATATGGGCATTTTGGGCATTTAATGATATACCCCCCTCCCAGGGCTGGTCCGAGGGTAAGTGGGTGATCATGGAATTGAAAAGTGAGAAGTAAGGACCTTTTATTTTGCTTTTTAAATACGTGAGAGTTTTTTTGTAATTTTATAAATTAAAGAATGAAAGAACAACAATAAAAATGGGTGAGGGGACCTTTCCTTTTTTTTTTTTTTCAAAAGCCAAGATTTTGTTTTTTGGCACCTCACACACTTTTTTCACTTTTTTCTCGGCCTATGGCCCCCCTCAGAAAGTCGAAATGACCGCCCCTGAATAAAGAATACATAAAGAAAATAGAGGAAAGTATAAAAGAAGTACTGAGGACCATCTTTTTTATGCTCTTCAAATTTTTAGGGGCCCCAATTTATTTTTTGCCCCAGGGCCCCTGCTGCTCTAGCTACGCCACTGCCTGGCAATGTTTTAGTCCTGCATGGATCGACTTAAAATTTTAACAGAAGGTAGGAAATAGCCCAAGGATCAAAACCTATATCGAACTGAAGGGCATCAAAATCCTGGGAGAGGTTGCCACCCCTGAATCTTTTTATTACATTTTAATAACAGGAATCGATTAAAAAGTGATTCTAAAACTAATACTCTCAATATTTCTTGATTGAAAGTAATACATTTTCGACAAAAATATTGACTTTTTATATGGGATTTTCGCGAATATCTCAAAAATTATACATTTTATTAAAAAAACTGTAAAAAGCAAAATTGTAGGTTTAAAAATGATGGACAAAATAATATATTATATATTTTCTACGACCAATACGAACAAAGATACGGCGTGTTAACGGTTAGCTTCTTTCCTTAAATGTAAAATTTGATTGATTTAAAGTCAAATAACGGGAAAACGCTGCCCATTTTGAGAAAAAGTCATAAAATATTTTTAAATTACCTAATTAGACTTTTCTTCTTATTAGAAAAATAAGTTTCTAGTATAAAAATTAAGTAAGTTATAATAAAAATAAAGTCAGTATCTAATTATTGCTACAAAAAATAATGTAAAACAACTCCCTAACTACTCCTTAATTAAAATTGACCTTAATTATTTTGCAGTTCTTTTTATACATTGTTTTTATTGATTTTTTCGTAGAAAAAAATTAGTTCCTGACCTTATTTTTATTAGAACTTAATTTTTATGCTAGAGACTTCTTTTATTTTAAACACAAGTCTGATTATGTACTTTAAAAAAAGTTTAATAATTTTTTTAAAAATGCAGCATTTTTTGTTATTTGATTTTGAATTTATCATTTGCATTTGACGAAAAAAGCTAACAATTAACACTCCGTATATCAATTCTCATTGGTCGTAGAAGAATTATATCAAAAGAAATTGGTTTGTCTATTTAAAACCTAAAATTTGAATTTTTGCAGTTTTTTCGGTTAAATATCTAATTTTCGAATTATTCGTAAAAACCCATTAAACCGTCAATTTTTTCATCGAAAAATTGTTACTTTCAATGGCAAATAACTTGAAAACTATTAGTGCCATGAAAAAATATATAGAACTTTTTTGCTATGAATCAGTTTTTTAATTGATTTCCGTGGTTAAAAATGTAATAAGAAAATGTCCACACCCTAGGGGGTTGTAACCACCCCAGTATTTTGGCGCCCTTCGGTTCGATATAGGTTTTGATCTGTTGGGGCTATTCCTTACCTTCTGTTAAAATTTTAGGTCAATCCATGCAGGACCAAAGAAATTCTAGATTTTACCTTTTTTGACCTTTATTTCCTGTACTATACTGTCTTGAAGCTTTGACTCCGTTAGTCAACGCAATGAAGAAAAAATAAATATTTGAAATATTTTAGGACAGGACGGATCGGAATGTGGTTTTTATCAATCGATCAAAAATTATTTTTTAATTTTTACCCAATTTGTTACTTATACAAACCGTGGGACTTCCCAAAATTTATGCGGGGAAGGGGAGAAACTCGGCACCTGAAGGCATGGGTGCCAACAGGATGACTACCGGGGGTGCAAAGTAGAAAAAAAAGTATAAAAAGTTTAAGTTGAAAAAAATTTAAGAGCAAAAAAAGGTCCTATCACAAAACACCGTCTATATCTTGTGTATATCCTTTTTGTCCTCTCTTTTGCTCCTTTTCCGAAAGTTCCAAAAGGGGGTGCAAAACATCCTAAAATACCTAAAATTAATACTTTTTTGCCAAAAGTTACTCCTTTTTATACATTTTCAATACCAGGGGTGCAAGTGCACCCCTGCACCCTCCCGGCGCCCATGCCTGGGGTTTTTGGGTAGTGAATTCAAATCTGGCATCGGCAAACATGCTACGGACACCGGTGTGCCTTAAACTGAACGCGGGCGTGATTTTCGAGATTTTTAGAAAATAGTGTTGAAAACAAGCCAAAAATCATTGTGGGACCCCACGAACTCAAAAGTGCATTTCTTGAATACATTTTTGGCTTCAGCAATGCAACTTCCGATTTGTATATGGTAAAAATTAGGTACAAATATTACAAATAATTTTTAGACGCCAATGCCAAAAACCGCAGTTCGGTTCGTCCTGTCCAATAAAATTCCGACTTTTGCCCTTTTTAGTGCTTCATTGCCTCGACTATCTGCGCATGTCTTATCGTACCCTGCTAAATGTCGTTATTTAGCACCCAATGTATACAGCAGTTTTCCCTCCTCTAATTTAATTGCTTTTATAGCACATTTCCTAAATTGCTTTATATTTGGTTTAGATCACAAACGCGGTATAACAGTTTTAAAGTCCGGTGATGGCTTAGCGTGTAAAGGCGTTAAGTTTGTTGAGCGCACACGGACGTGAGGTGGGTTCGAATCCTGCTGAGGCCAAATACTTATTTATAAGTTGGTCGGAAATTTAGTGGTTAGCTCAACACCAGACGGACAAAGTGCAAAATGTATCGACGCTGAAGGCCACTAAAGGACCAGGGCGCCGGAACACACTTTGCCGTGTCCTGCGCAACCGTAGACATGCGGACCCCACTCAGTTGGTAGGTTCAGTAGTGCCCCTGGGTGGGGACGAGGTCTTAAGTTGTCGCTCATAGGACCGTGGTTCGGAACCCACGTTAAGCTGTAGGTCCCGTCTGGCTGACATCACCCAGACGTAAATGACAGGGCGCACAATAAGCCGAGCGGCTTCAGTGCATGGGTTATCCCGGCCCTATTCTAATCTAATCTAATCTAACAGTTTTAAAATGGCTTTTATTACCACATATTAAATCCATTTTCTACTAGCTATGATTCCCGGCTTCGCTCGGGAGTTGATATGAGATTACGTGGTAGTTAAAATAAAAAAATAAACTATGACGTAAAAAGTAAAAACATTATTGAAAACATTTTCTCATTATTTATACTACTTACAACCCATAACCGTTGTTCTGAATGAAGTTCAAATACTCGACAACAGATGGCGCCACTACACTTAATTTTCAAGTTGAAGGGTTGGAAGAGTCCTTATATCTTTAAAAATACGCCCTTTAGGGTAAAACGGGAACTTTCTTGTTCGAGGGGGATAAAGGGCTATCACACTATATAAGTCTCTTTATCGTATCGGGACTCCTTTTTAAGTATTATCGGCACGCACATTTTAACAACTTAGTTTTATTATATATAATGATTTAATAAACAACAGTTACCCTTCAAGATCTGTCAATATACACATAGGAAATATCAAACTTTTATCAATTTTAGGCGATCAACCAATTATAACCGCGGTAATAATTGGTGACAACTTTGACGTATAATACATTGTTTAAACGTCAACATAACCGATTGGTAAATACTGTTTTAGAATTGGTTCCTCGCCTAAAATTGATGATTAAAAGGTGTACCCGACTATTATTTGTTTATAATTTAATTTTAGAGCATCAGAAGCCCAAAAACATAAACAACCACAGTCAGCTCAAGAAAAAATCACAAAACAAACAACACCACCAACAACAAAATAAAAAACACTTAAAAAAAGAAAAAGTGTTGTTGAAACATGAAGCTAAAAGAAACTCTTTAAACATAGTAAGCATTTTAACGAAAAGGCCCGCCTTGATGGTTGTTACGTCGTATGCTCAGAAGGGAATGGTAATCCTATTAATAATGGAAATCAAGATGGCTCTGAGGAAACAGACACAGAAGGTATTATCAATTAAAATTAAGCGGCTTGGCAGCCTTGCAATTGCAATTTACTGGCCTTATACGAGGGGGGCAGACGCACAGTGGGGCCTCCATGTTCAAAACCACCTAGAAATCGCAATTGAAATTTAAAAATCCTTAAAGTGGGACATTCGTTTTGTTAAACTGAAGAGTGGTACGAGGTCCAATTACTTAAAATGTGACATACAGGGTTGTTCACAAAAGCGTGACGGTATAAAGTTAGGTTTTTTAAATTACCCCATTCTTTACATTTTGGTTAAATGTTTTTCTTTTTACATTCTAACACTATTTTGTTTTAGATTATATAGGGTTAAACCTTTAAATTTGGAGGATAGAAGTATTTTAGTTTCTTTTGGAAAAATAGCAAATTCAGGACATTTTTCATACCAGTACCATTTTTCCATTTTCAATTAGTTTAAAAGTTACCTGGGCAGACAATTAGCTAATAACTGATATTTATACATTTTATTATTAAAATATATTTTGAATATACAGGGCGTCGAGCAAACAATGGTAAACTTAGAAAAATTAAAACCTTCATAACTTTTTTGGAATATAGTTAATTTTCTTTTTTCAAAAAAATATTTATTTTAAATGGGACATCCCGTATAGTCAAGTCATATTTTAAGAAATTAGACTTCGTACCACTCTTAACACGTTGACTGCCACGTGCATATATACAGGGTGTTCATTTGAAAGCTTTCCACTCAAGTTATCTTCAAAACGAGACAGATTTGAGAAAATCGCCGAAACACGTCAAGATATTTATTGAGGGGAACGTTTTTACAAAAAATTGGACGGCGCCCCTTTAACCCCTTAACCACCAGGGCCACCACCCCAAAATTCTTAAATGAGAAGGCGGGTCGAGTGATATATCATTTTAAAGCTCCTGACAAGTACTTTATAACCCTAGAATATGAAGTCAATATCTTCACCTATTACAAAATGGCGGTACTTTAAAATTACCTAAATACCTGATTTGGATGGCCATATTTCCGAAACTAATAAAGTTAGATGTACCTAATGTGGTGTTTTCTTAAAGCTCTTATAAAGGTCATTTAAATGGTGATACTGGTAGTAATATACAGAGTAGAAGAAAAAGTACATATTTTTTTATTTAAGAACCCTGTATATTATTTTACCATTAAAAAGATCTGTAAATGAGCTTTAAGAAAATACCACATTAAGTACATCTAACTTTATTAGTTTCGAAATATGACCATTCAAATCAGGTATTTAGGTAATTTTAAAGTACCGCCATTTTGTAATAGGTGAAGATATTGACTTCATATTCTAGGGTTATAAAGTACTCGTCAGGAGCTTTAAAATGATGTATCACTCGACCTGCCTTCTCATTTAAGAATTTTGGGGTGGTGGCCCTGGTGGTTAAGGGTTAAAGGGGCGCCATCCAATTTTTGTAAAAACGTTCCCCCTCAATAAATATTTGACGTGTTTCGGCGATTTTCTCGAATCTGTCTCGTTTCGAAGATAACTTGAGTGGAAAGTTTTCAAATGAACACCCTGTATTATTCGCACACAACTGGCCCACCGCGCCATGTGTATATATATTATTTACAAGCAGCACTTGATTCCAGGCCATGTATCTACAGAATATGCACACCTACCATGCGTTTCTTATGGGGAATCTGTTGGTGCGGCGTGGGATTAACATCGTATAAGTTGGTTTGATATTATTTTACGATATCTGTTTTTTGTTAATAGTTATCTAAAATGTTAAAAACTCATAAATTTTTTAATAAAACTACTTCGGCGCAGCGGGCACTATTCTAAAATTCAATTTGGCAGTCAAGTTTAATAAAACGAATGTCCCACTTTGAAAATTTTTATATTTCGATTAAAATTGCGATGTCTAGGTGGTTTTTAATAAAATAGCGTCTATAGCCCCAGTGTGGGGCGGTCCCAATGGGGATCCTCATAGAAAATAAGGTATATATTGGGGTTAAGGACCGTTGTTTTAAGGGCTTTTTGTCTTTTTTGGTAGCAAAATACAAAGAGGGGGCTGCAATGTTGTTAAAGTACATCATGTTAAGGTAAAAGGGGGCTTCATTTGAAGGGTGAAAATTTTTTTGGCTCCCCAACTTTACTTTTTGCCCCAGGCCCCGATACCTCTAGGTACGCCACTGCTTATCAGAAGCTTCTTAAACTCTTTTCACGCACTAAAATATTTGTTGCTCATATTTTGCTTGCTGTTGTTGCTACAAACAAGGTTACAAATAAAAAAAATACGGCAACAAAGTTTTAAGTAATTCACAATATTAACAGAAGTTTTTCAAAAGTAATCTGGTGTTACTGCCAAGGCCGGATTTAAAGGTGTGGAGGCCCCGGGCCCCCTAAAGGTAAAAGTGAATGGAATTTTGTACCAAAAAAAAGATCAATAAATAAGTAATGGAATTTTGTAACTTCACTTCTTTCAAAGGTGGACACTCATAAATTCATTGTGGGGGCCCAGGGTAGTTGCCCCGCCTGCCCCTCTTTAAATCCGGCCCTGGTTACTACACCTTTTTTTCCGTTTAATTTTTGCATTTTTAACAGAATTGATAAACTTGACATCTTGCTTTTACCATTTAATTCCTTTATAGCTTTTCTATAAAAAAGTATACCATGATTTAATAGTTATTATGCACCCTTTTATATAAAATCGCATTTCAAAAATAAACATACCAACAATTTACCACGTAATAAAAACTCCAATTATTTAATAAAATCATTAGAAAATAAAATTATTAAAAACAGAATTTATGTCTACCATAAAGTTCAAGGTGCCCATAAACACCGTTTGTATTAATTTTATCTTTTTTTATTTTATTTTTTTAAATAAAAATTAAATAATTGGAGTTTTATTACTTGATAATCATTTACCAAAAATACCGACTTACCGACAGTGTACACACTACGCCATTTATATTTTGGTTTTAAAAATATCGTGGTTGTCCGACGGACAAACGATGTGACGGAATTTTCTGGGACCAAATATATATTTAAAAAAATATCAAACCAAACCGTTTAATCAAACAAAGCATAACTTTTCTTAATAAGTAGTATACCCATATATCAATTTTTTAAAATACAGTTATGTAAATACAAGCGTATTTAGTAATATGAAGTTATAGATACTATTGTTGCAAGGGGACTAAGAGCAGTGGCGCCTTTACCAAAAGGCTGAGTAGGCTGAAGCCTATGGCGGCATTTTTAGGGGGCGGCAGACGTTGTTTAGGGGGCGGCAGATATGTGTTATGAAAATTTTGGATTCAATTTTATACCTATAATTAAAAGAAATAAAAGAAAAGTGAGGACCTTTTTTTTTTTTTTGCTCTTCAAAAATATTTCTGAAGGAACAAAGAAGAACAAAGGGGCGGCGAAAATAAAATAGCCTATGGGCGGCAAACATGTAAGTGCGCCTCTGACTAAGAGTAAATTTATAAAACACGTCACCTTGACTCACTTAAAGAACTATTAAAAAAGCCATAAGTTAAAGAAATATTAACAACTATTATTAGTTAATTATTTGTTTTAATTGAAATTAATAAAAAAGTCGCTAAAAAAACAGACAATATAAATTTTCTGGTATGATTTTGCTCTAGGACAAATAAAAGTTGATTTACCCATATAGACCATTATACAACAAATACAAAAGGTAGGATCTTGCGAATGACGTTTAGCACGTGACCACCGTCTCCGACGTAGTAATGTGACTAAATTTGAAAACAAAGTTGAAACCCTACGTTTGTTTTCGTGTTTTTAACAGTTTGTTTGCCGTTTTACTTTGTTTTTTGGCAGTTTTGTGACTTTAAAACTAGTTAAGTATAAGATAATTTGTTTTTAAGTACTTTAAACAGTGGTTTATTACGCAAGTTCCGTTTATTATGCTCCTGTTAATATTTTAAGTTAGTTAACATCAAAATATTGTTTAGATTAGTAATATTATTCTAAAAGGTATTTCCCATACTCGTCGTCATATTTAAAAAATGACCAAAATTCACAAACATTGCAGGCATTTTTAGGGCCTATATTTTGAATATTGCGCCAAAAGTCACATTGCTACGTCATGCGCAAAGCAAACCAATTTAAAATTGCTGTTGATCCTACCTTCTAGTAATTTCTGTATCATGCATATAGACTAGTACAAGATATCATCATCCTTATTGGCACCTCATAAATCCAAAGGTTTTCTTGTACCTATGTGCCGAATAAAACTGGTACAACAAAATCTAGTTTTATCTCCTGGTCTATTAGAGTATTATGTTTTGATGTTGTCAAAGTTAATATAATTCTGTGACAACGCGTCAAAAAAATGCCAAATATAAGGAATGCGATTTCCTATACACCACAATTTAAATGTCCCATTTTTTTTGTCCCATTTTTTTTTTAGCACCATGATATGTTTCATTTTAATAAACTAAGAGGTTTGATTAAAAGAAAACTTTTAAACTTTACTAACAATTGACATCACCATGCACAAATGGACCAAAAAATATTAAAAGGTTCGATGTCAAAAATATTCAAAATTTTAAATCTAGATTAGCATAAATGCGATAAAATGGTAAATTTTGGACAAGAAGTAAGGAATAGTATATTACACTACAAGGGTGGAAACTGACTTATTTCACACGAGTGGGAATATTGTTGCACGAGGTGTCAGCCGAGTGCGACAAACCCACGAGTGTAAGAAAGTCATTTTCACACAAGTAATGTACACTATTTTTCCTACGACCACAAGTTATTCTCAAAAAAAAGTTGTTTATCTTCGCAGAAAAAATAAGAAAACAATTGAAAACTTTGCATCACTAGGGTGATATATACTTTTCCTTACTGCGATATATTATACTGTTTAACAATATTTTTATATCAAAAATCACCTACCTAGTAGCTTTTCATTATTTTAGAATTCAAAAAGGTCCTCATTTAAAAAATATTGCATAGGTTTATCAATGTAAATCCTATTAACAGGCTGATAACTCCAAATTTATTTTAAATAACAATGACAGCGATGACAGCTTCATATTATACTTTGCAGCATTAGTGCTGTAAAGTACTTTGCAACACTAGTGTGATAAAACGCATTTTCTATGCATGAAAACAGTGTGCTATTTACTATTTTCACATGTGATCGTAGGAAAAAATGTATGCAACCACCTATTTTTCCGTAACTATTTTGTGTTGTTTGACGTTGATTAATTTGACTGTCATTAATTTAAACCAAAGCCGCCTATATTAAAAAGTAAATAATTGCATTTTTTCATGCTGTTTATAGAAATAAGTTTCGAATATAATATATTTTTAGAAAGCTCTCACTGTGGAAAATAATATGACGAAAAAATATACGGGGTGATCCATTTAAAAAAGTGCAACTTTGGCTAATATCTCAAAGAAAGTAAATCCGAGAAAAATTTCAAGTACGCCACTGTATTCTGCGTAAAAAGTTTTATAAGGGCCCGTTTTTATCTTTTCGATAAGATCAGATACCTGAGATACGAGGGGTAACCGAAAATACAACATTTTTAAATTCACCCTGTAGCGAAGAATCTAAAGGGGTTTGGACAAATCTGTTTGCGGCATCTTTTGTTTAACAAAAAGTAGCAAGGTGTCGCCAAAACTGCCTATTTGTAACTTCACCTATAAGCGTAAAACACACAAAAAAAGGACACCCTGTACTCGTAAGAGACATATCTTTAAAAAAAAACACGAATTTTTGTTGATTTCCTTTGTTTATGAAAGAAAATAAATTAAAAACTAATTCGTGTCTTTTGATAACAGTAATTTTAAAATCAAATTTATTTTTAGAATCCGGATCAGAGGAATCTGGTGATCACTACGTACCAGGAGAAGACACGGCTGTAGAAATAATCTACGTCCCTGGACGTACCAAAGAAAATCAAAGACCATTTGAAATGTACCAGACTAATTATGCATTTTTAGAGCCAGAGCCAGTTTTTGGATATGGATACGATCCGTTCTTTATAGAAGGTAAGAAGATAGGTACAGGGTTTTTATTTATATTTTGCCACTTCCTTTAAATTACAACCAAGAAGGATAGAAAAAAAACGTCCTGTATAAAAGTTTCGTACTTTTTTATCTATTATCTTTTGAGCTTAATAAAAGAAACAAATGAACAGTAAAAACTGAAGAAAAATGAAAAATAGAACACCCTGTATACAGGGTATTTCTAAACAAATGCAAACAATTTTAGGAGGTGATTTTTCACCAAAAATTAAGAAAAAAACCGTATATGAACATAATATGTCCTAAACGTCTTAGTTTTTTAACTACGAGGTGTATTTTTTAAAAATATTGTTTTTTTATAATAACTTTTATACTTATTTATATAATTTTTAAAAAAATTGCCCAAAACACATTTTTTGCATAAAAGAAAAAAATAAATTTTACCAGTGTCGTCCATGAGGGGTTTAAGGTAAATGTTTTTGAGAAAACAATGGTACGCCACTGCAGTTTTCTAAAATAAAAGTATTTTTTAAATTCCCGTTTAGTTTAAAACAAATTTGGTCTCTTAAAAATTTTAGAAGGTGATTTTAAAAAAACTTTATATGAACATATGTCCCAAACGTGTTAGTTCTTGAACTACCGGGTGTTAATTTTTTTTTAATACTGTTCTTTTTATAATAAATTTTATAACTTATTCATATATTTTTAAAAAATTTGGCAGAGTCACTCTTTCACCAAAACACATTTTTTTGGCATACAAGAAAAAAAATTACTAGTGTCGTCCATGAGGGGTTTAAGGTAAATATATTGTAAGAAATAATGGTACGCCACTGCATTTTCTAAAATAAAAGATTTTTTTAATTCCCATTTAGTTTAAAACAAATTTGATCTCTTGACTTTTTTGTTTGATGTACGGTTTTCATCATAAAATATGAAAAGTATGAACTTTTATACAGGACGATTTTACAAGGCGTTTTTACGCAATTTAAAAACTTAATTTACGAAATTACAGTGCATACAATTTTGTGAGGAAACACATGCTTTTACATACAATTAAACGTAATTTCTTTATTTGAATTTTATGGCATTGACATTGATTTACGTCTAAACTTTATTAGATAATCTTATCTGTGTTTAAATTTATGATATAAAAAAATAACTTAGGATTTTTGGTATATAAAGATTTTTTGTTCGTAGGAAAAGATTCTACATGACTTGTGCCAAAAGTGATTTTCATATCATGATAATATATCACTTTCGACAGTTGTTATGTAATATACTATTTCATCCTTTATTCTCGATTAAAAATGTATCAAATTCAAGCTACCTCGATATTTTGAAGAAGATCATGTTCTTACACACACACAAAACAAAACGTTATATTTAACGTAAAAAAACAAAGAGAATGGACAAGGGAGAGAAACAGTTGATTTACCCCCACCAATTTAAAAATGGCACACACCTGCGACTTGTGATTGTGTTCAGCGACCGAAAGAGCTCGTCAAAGTTTTATTTTATTCTTGCTTACAGTTGTTAAAACGCACGTGCTTGGTTAAAAGTACGAATTTATTTATATTTTTTTTGTTTCAGTACGCACTTTTTACGTAACATTTTTTGTGTCTGAATCAATACTATCAGCCAAATATCTTGCGAACTTTAACCGGTTTGATGGTTAACTTAACACAGCGGGATTACTCGTCATGCGCATGAGAGGTTCTTTTTCGGCTTGCTATTGGCTGTTATAAATGTCAAAACTCTTGACTTTCAATATGTTCAATATGGCTGATATTTTGTGATTGTTGTGGCAGTTTATTTGTTTTGGGTTTTATTCGGTTTAATTTTACGAGTGACTTGTGTTTTAAATATAAATTATTGAAACAACATTTGTGTAAATTTTACGGTTTTTAAATAAATTATTTTTTAAATTATGTACGTTGTTTTTTATGAATAAAACAAATTAACACTTTATGTAAGATTCATTTTTTAACAAAATGTTATAAACATTAATATTTTTACATCAATACGTAAAATATATTTATTAAATATCTTGCTGGAGGTAAAAACACAATGAACCATTAAAGGATTTCTGTGTGCGTCACTCCATATTTACAAAATTTCCTTGAACTGTAAGACAGACAAATGACCAGTTTAAAAGTATTATTAGTGATAAAAATTATACTAAAGCGAAAAAATAAAAAGGCCTAAACACTAAATAACTGACCCAGTTGAGGTACAAACCAAGATTAGAGTGTGTCTACTTAAGTTCGTACCATAAGGCAAACTATTATTAATTTTACGAAAAAATTCAACCATCCCATATTACTTAATTGTTTTCGGTGGTAGGTATATGAAATATATTAAAAATTATGAATTTTTCTTAAAAGAAAAGTACACTTATTTTTGTCAATATCGAAAATTTGTGGAAAAAAGATGTTTAGGATTAAGATTTTTTTCTGCAATACCGAGCATTTTTGAGCTTCCTTTACAAAAGTATTTTATTTCAAAATAAGTAAGTATCCAGTATTGTGGAAACTTAAATTTTCATTGTTAATTAAAACCTACAATCTTATCTGCTTACTCATACCTAAAAAAACATATGTAGATATCGAATAAAATGGACCAAGCACAGTGGCCTATGGAAGCTGAAATCCTACTACGCTTTTCTCAGTATAAGTAATATTAACTTATACACTATAAAACCTTTCAACTAAATAAGATCAAAATAAATCTAAAATTTATTTCGTTGGTAAGTTTTAAGTGCGCTATTTTCATATATTTCTTAAAATTATACACTTCTTTTACATTTTACAACCATTCTTTATGCTAAATATGTAATTTCACAATAAAAGTTTAGTTTTTAAGAAATAATTCTATTTAGATTTTCATTTTTAGTTCTTATTTCCCTAAAATTTATATATATTTTTCCACATTAACCTATTCCAATCTAAGAATAAAATAGACTTCTACCAAATACATTTTAATACACCATTAGCACTAAATTACAAATATTTAGTCATTAAATTATTAATAAATTTCAGTATTAACCACATTTCACACTTTTTATTAATGTTTTATGTATATTTACTCAATAAATCAATGTTTTTGAATATACCGCCGATTTTGACATTGGAGTGCGTATGCGCATGCCCTGCCATCCCGCAGACCCTTTCTTCAAATTGTGCCACTTTTCGAAACGGCGATTGATCCTCTATCCTTGTCTATTCTCTTTGAAAAAAAATAAGAATATTTTGTTATGTACTGCCAGTTATGTATGTCTATGTACTTACCTATGTGATATATCTTTATCATCATCCATCATTATCCCATAAACTCCGTTTCTTTATCACAACACTGTATTTTTCTAGGATATTATTAAATTCAAAAGTTAATATTGACTATTGAGTTTTTTTAATATAACTGATTAATCTGTAAAATAACAAATCAAAGTTCAAAATTTATTGCACTTTTTAATGTTTAGGAAAACGCAAGAAAATTAAAAAAGGAAACAAAACAGCAGAAAAACTACCGATAAAACTCAAGAAAACCATAAAAAAATGGACAGTAAAAAGGTGCAAAACAGGAAGAAATAATATTTGTAGTTAGTTTTAGATAAATATCATGCTTTATTATTTTATTTTTGTTTTAACACACTAAACCCATATATAGTTAAGAAAAAAACTATTTATTGTACTTTTTTACACATTTAATAATAAACTAACATACAAAAAATATGTGGTTTTAACAAATACATCGTTTTTTTTTTGTAGCAAGTATGTACAATTAAAAATTAAAAAAAAAAACAATGTTATGTAAAACTAGTAACAAATTATTTACCTTTTCTCACAATTGATTCTTGTCTTAAAATAGTTTAACAGAAAAAAAACTGTATGCAAAAAGAACACTTTGATTGAGCCACCAAGAAATATACATCTAATAATGTCACGATTGTCTCTAAAATCACTTAACTACGAGAAGCCGTGATATAAAGTATGATTCAAAAAGAAGTAAAACAAAAAATTATAAATAATTAATTATTTAAAATAAAAACCTAAAGAAAAAAAATTATTCGTAAAAGTTAAGATAAATTTGCCTTTGGGAAAGAAAAATTTACTCTTCATGGCCATTTAAACCTGAAAATTATGTTTAATTTCCATTATATCTTCAGCTCTAAGCTATAAGCACTAAGTTTAGTGTCGAAGATAAATAGACACTATAATATCTACTATTTTTTAGATTTGGATGGCCATATTTCCGAAACTATAAGAGATAGACATATCAAATGTGATATTTTCTTAAAGCTCTTTAAAATATCTATTTATTGGTGATGTAATATACCGAGTGTTTTATTTAAAAATGCTGGTTTACTAATAAATTTCCGAGGATAGTCACAACTCAATCTTAACTCAACGTTTGACGGTAAATAACTCTTAAAGGAGTGACTTAATCGAAAATTCGTAAAATAACTTTTTGTAGAGCGTTAAATTTCCCATTAAAATATGCGATAAGTATATTTTTCCATTTATGGGTGTCTGAAAAAATAAATAAAAGGAGAAAGTCCAAAATCCCATGTTATTTAAATGGGAAAAGCAACATGATTTCGGCACGGTTTAAATCAGGAATTCAGAGCATTTTTACATTGGATATATTTTTCTAGGCTATAAACCACAAGTTCAGGGGGCGATTGCTAAAAAAATCGGTTTGGGAAATAACCGACACGCTAATGTAGAGGTACTTTAAAAGCCCATAACAACAAACTGCCCTATCTTTGGGCAATTATCTCAAAAAAAATTCGTCCGTTGTTTAGTTGTCTACAAATGGCAGAAATCTTTTGAATAAGGAATGGCTCTAACGAGACTGTAGTGGCATAAGGGTTACGTTTAAAATAAGCGGTTAAGTTGTGTGTGTTTCATTCTCTGGAAACTTTGATGGTAGGTAATATAAAGCTCATTATTTTTTGTTTAAAATGTATAATTAGCCCAACTAACCTAGACTCTAACCTCGGAATCTTTCGGAATATGCTGAATACTTGTACATACCTTTATTTTGGTAGAAAATATACTCTCCTAAAAATCCCCTATGATATCGTGTAAGGAACTCGAAATAGGACATGTCAAAGGTAAAAAAAAACAGTTTTTTACTTTTAATTGGATTTATATTTGTTATAAAGTTGTAGAACACAAAATTCTTTACAAAATTAATTCTAAGCATTTTTTGTCATACCAACAGATCCGATAATAGAGGGCGCAGAATGTAAGCACTTTACTGTAAGTACATACCTTAGCACGCAATCGATCGTGATATTTAGCAAATACTTAAGTAAAAAGATGACATATTAGACTAAAAATTACGATTGATTGCGTGCTTAGGTGTGTACATACAGTAAAGTGTTTTACACTCTGCGCCCTCTATTATCGGATCCCTTAGAATGACAAAAAAATGCTTATAATCAAATTTGTAAAGAATTTTGTGTTCTACAACTTTTGTAATAAATATTGTTATAGACTTTCAAAAATGTGTTTACGTTAGAGAATTTTAGAGAGTTAGGATCATTTCATTTAGTTTGTTAATTTATTTAAATAATTTACCTTAATTTTTCCAAGTTCTTTTATCACTTTCGAAGGTTTCCGAAACCGCCCGAATTATCCATTGAAAACTTTTATACCATCCTGTATTATGGAATTTTCGCGATATTTCTTCAAAATTCTAGATCATTCTTCACTCTTCCATATTACTACAAAAGGGCAACAGAAAACCTTGGAATGATTAGTATAGATTGTACTGTAAACTTCGAGACATTGACAAGTGAAGATTTTGTCGTTGTTGTAACCATAGTTACGTTCCATTGTTAATAAAGGTATAAAAACGAAGACACGTGTTTTTATACGAGGTGTTTCGGAACAATATATGCAATTAAAAGTAATGAAAACGAGATATTCGTTATTGTTTTTTTACATTTAACCTGTCATATTTCGAGTTCCTTACACGATATCCTAGGGGATTTTTAGGCGAATATTTTTGTACCAAAATGAAGGTATGTACAGATATTCAGCTTATTCCGTGAGATTCCGAAATTGACCCTTTAATTTGACTAAGAGGACGAGGGTAAATAGTTAACCAGAACTAACCAGAAGATGAACATTGAAAACCTGGTTTTAGTACATAAGGTATATTCCTTAAATATCAGACCGCAGAAAAATATATTGAAGGGTGTGAAACCTTTATTGAACATCTATAAAATACGATTTAGTCCAACCTACAGGTAAGTTGTCTGCGACGAAAGGACTTTAAGTCATTTGTATACCTAGTTATCAAGGATCTTACCAAGGTGATTCAGAAGGATATTTGGGGTTTTCTTAAGCCACCGACGTGCTACCCATAGAACGAAGAAGTTTTTTAAATATTCTAAAGATCTGACAGGTGAATTTTAGAGATTTTTTTATAAGTTTTTAATGTAGTGGTTTTTCTATATCATTTTTTACCTATTTGCTTTAGCTTGTAACAAATTTCTTGAAATAAACACGTATTTTGGACATATTTTGTGTATTTTTTCCTAGGTGTCCGAAAAAATAAAATTTTAAATGATCCATTTAAAAATGCATTGTTAATCGTATGTCCATAGTTTGGACAAATCATATATATTTTTTGAAGTTGGGCACAACGTTTTGTAAGTGTCCAAATCAAGTAATTTTTTTCTTTAATTTCGCAGTGAAACGTTCATGTCCGAAATTAGGGAAAATTTACTCTAACTTCGGACAACGATTTTTATTTATTTTATTCCTCATACCTCACTGATATATTTATAGGTGAGTTAATATATTTTGATTGATAGCACTGGTACTTTTTTACACCCAGAATAGTAGTCGTCACATTGGTACATTTAATATTAAGAAAAAAATTTGAAGTTCTGTCCGAAGTTATGGGCTTTTACACACCTTATATTTTAATAAATAATTATAGTACATACTTTATGTGTATTTTTTCCTTAAATTGCTATGCCAAAGCGCGAATTTCTCGCGTCTCTCCATTTTTCCATTACAGTCGCTCAGTTTTTAGATACTAATGATTTTAAAAAGTTTGTTTTGTTTTCAAGCGTTTACGTGCTTATAGTAACAATCTTAGCGTCCACTCGCCTTCTAATCCTATTGAGCTATTTTAGAATTAATTTTTTCATTAAAAATTAATAACGGTACTATTAAAGCTATTTTTTAAAGAAACGGGCAGGACGTAACCGACTTACGGATCAGGTTTTGGGTTCTTTCTGTTCAGCCTCCGTTGCCTCGCTGATCTGCTGAATGTAGTTTAAAGCGTTTTCGTACGCTTTTTTGACCGCTTTTCTGTCAGACTGCTTCCGTGGTTCATTTGCCTAAAAACATTTAATACATAAATTTACTTGCAAATACTGTCTACGCTATTGGCTTTTGTGCAATTTATATATTTTCTTTGAATTAAGCAAATACAGCTTTTGCTCCCTAAACTTTTTTCACATCTTGCTTAGTTTTCAAAAAAAACTAATATTAGCTGATTTTTTTATTACTTATATAAAGAGTCAGCTCGGACCAAATTGTAAATCGCAAATATACTGAAATTGAGTTAATAACAGAATAATATCACATGTCACATAACACAAATTTAATAAATAAAACCCCAATTTCCGCGAAACAAGTTATAACTGGTCGCAGACGAGATTACTTGAGCGTTGCATTTTTTACAATATGTAGGTGGTAAATTTTTCGTCTTCGTTCCGAAATACCATAAATCACAAAAAAAACAAATCAAACATTGCTTAGTGTCAAAAAAGCAAAGTTAAGGAATCCCCCTAAATAGATTTTAAACGGGTTATTATCATAAAATCTATTTCATTGCTGGCCCTCGCACTATAATTAAGTTAGAGCTAAATTAGCTCCTTAATACAATAAATAATACGTCCAAGTAAAAATAAATTTGGGTAAATGACATTTAAAATATTTACAAAAAACTTTTTTAGTTTAAGACGCTGTATCTTGTGGATGAAGAATTTGCGGCCCATGTTTATATGAACTAAACTGCTGGACATCCGAACGGAATAATTTAAATTTTAGGTAAAATTTAAAAGTTAATTTTCTCAAAGACCACAAAAATATTTTAGTGCGGTTTTCGGCAAATTTAGACGCACTTATTAATCTTTATGACTACCTTTATTGCAGCCTTGGTATTACACTTACCACCTATATACAAGGTGGTAAATATGACATTGTTTTTTTTGGAAAATTTTGTTGTTCTGCAACTTTTAAATCAAAATAATTATAAATTTTGAAATTTCAAAATTTTATAATAATCAGATAATCATTTGTGACAAACAATTTTGGCAGAATTTTAATATTCTTTGTAAATCTAAAAATATGATGTTTTTACTAAAAAAGTGACATTTTAGCGTTATCACCCTGTATAACGCTGACTTTTAGTCCTATAAACTCCAACTGTTTGACGTTTTAAGCAAAAAGCAATACCTTTTTGAAGTTTTAAAAACTTTTATACAGGGTGAACAAAAAAGTAGATCTATGGGTAAGTAAATGTTTTAAACTTTTTCATAAGTTTTGTTTTCTGTTATGCCATAAACTACAGAATTAATTTTAATAAACTCCAAAATTGTTTTTGAATCTAAGGATCAAAATATCAAAGGGATTTTCTATTTTTTTATTTGCGTTGCTTAGTTTGCGTAATATTGCTCTTTGAATTATATGGTTGTTCAATGCTTTGGTATGATATAAAAGATTGTCGTTATGTATGAAAACTGTCTCATATTTTGAACCAGTTTCATCAAAACTTACAATATTTACTACTTGGGGGTTTTGGGCACTCCCCAATTTGTCGCTGATACTTGCCATGTTGCCAGGTTTACCAATTTTTACTTTTGGAATATAAAAGCTAATTCTGTAGTTTATGGATTTAGAAAATACTTTTACACATAGATATACATATATAACAGTAGAAGTGTATAGGACTAAAAGCGTTTAAGTGTTATACAGGGTGAACGCTAATACGTAATTTTTAGTAAAAACATGATATTTTTAGATTTACAAGAAATATTAAAAATTCGCCAAAATTGTTGGTCACAAATGATTATCTGATTGTTATAAAATATTAAAGCTTCAAAAATTCCTTTTATTTAAAAAGTTACAGAACAACAAAATTTCCGAAAAAAAACACCGTCATATTGACCACTCTGTATACAAGAGATAACTTTAATACCAAGACTGCAGTATACAGGGTGTTCATTTGAAAACTTTCCACTCAAGTTATCTTCGAAACGAGACAGATTTGAGAAAATCGCCGAAACACGTCAAGATATTTATTGAGGGGAACGTTTTTACAAAAAATTGGACGGCGCCTCTTTAACCCTTTAACCACCAGGGCCACCACCCCAAAATTCTTAAATGAGAAGGCATGTCGAGTGATACATCATTTTAAAACTCCTGACGAGTACTTTATAACCCTAGAATATGAAGTCAATATCTTCACCTATTACAAAATGGCGGTACTTTAAAATTACCTAAATACCTGATTTGGATGGTTATATTTCCGAAACTAATAAAGTTAGATGTACTTAATGTGGTATTTTCTTAAAGCTCATTTAAAGATCTTTTAATGGTAAAATAATATACAGGGTTCTTAAATAAAAATATATGTACTTTTTCTTCTACCCTGTATATTACTACCAGTATCACCATTAAAAAGACCTTTAAAAGAGCTTTAAGAAAACACCACATTAGGTACATCTAACTTTATTAGTTTCGGAAATATGACCATCCAAATCAGGTATTTAGGTAATTTTTAAAGTACCGCCATTTTGTAATAGGTGAAGATATTGACTTCATATTCTAGGGTTATAAAGAACTCGTCAGGAGCTTTAAATTGATGTATCACTCGACATGCCTTTTCATTTAGGAATTTTGGGGTGGTGGTTCTGGTGGTTAAGGGGTTAAAGGGGCGCCTTCCAATTCTTTGTAAAACGTTCCCCCTCAATAAATATCTTGACGTGTTTCGGCGATTTTCTCAAATCTGTCTCGTTTCGAAGATAACTTGAGTGGAAAGTTTTTAAATGAACACCCTGTAGGTTATCATAAATGCGTCCAAATTTTCCCAAAACCGCATAAAAATATTTTTGTAGTCCTTGAGAGAATTAAGTTTAAAATTTTACCTAAAATTTAAATTATTCCGTTCGAATGTCCGCAGTTTATTTGTCTTAAAAATGCTAAGAAAATTGTATATGTTAACAATAACTATACACGTCGTGCCAGCTCTATGCGTTCAAGTTGACTTGGCATGTAAACATTCCAGATAGGATGAAAATTAGTCTCGCTCTGTTGTTGCTTTAGACCGTCTCCTTTCCACGCATTGGAAAGAATTCCCTATGAAATTCGCAGAAGCTGGTTGCCTTGCAGTGTGTTCTGAATTGGTGATCAGTTAATCAGGATCGATATTTCTCTTACCTTAGCTTCATCCTTTTCAGTATCGATACCCATCAGTTCTAGCTTTTCAGCAGGAAGCCATTGCCAGGTTCTTTTAGCGTCGAAGAACAACACCAAATAAACATGTTCAGTGGATTTCGTGGAAAGGTCTAGAACTTCCTGGGGAGGTGTTGGCAGGGGTACTCCTTTGTAAACAAATCCTGAAAAGCAAATGTACATTAAATTTTCTTTCCAGTTACTATAGCACATGCGCAATACATATTTAAAATTGAAACATTATTGTTTCAAGACTCTTTGTTTGACCTCCGGACAGTGCGGACGTGCGTAGAGGACTACAAAGTTCTTTCCGGAGTGGCGGCTATAGGTGTCGTACGAAAGTTTTTTACCTTCGGGGATCAAGGAAAGATTCACGCTAAATTGGCGGCATCTTTCTTCTGGATCTAAGCGCTGTGTGCGAAGATTCCTATAAGCTGATGGTATCCTGTTTGGTGGTGAACACACAACTTTTGGAATTTCTAGGAGCTACGAGCTCGATTATCCAGATTTTCCGCCGACGAAGCCCTGGAAAGCATAGTCCGGAAGGGGAGAGTGGTGGATTGGACCTAAAGGGACCAAAACCAAGAAAAAAATAGAGAGAGAAAGAAACATTATTGTCTTTGCTTTTATAACCGCCAAAGCTTACCGTACTAAAATACCAAATCATCCACCAATGAAATGACTATCACGTTCCTCATATACAGTGAGGACAAAAAGTCTGAAATAAATTCGATTAAAATCAAACGGATGATTTTTTATCAAAACGCTCGGACATGTCAATTTTATTTATTTTAGGGGAAACATTTTTTGCCACTTTCACCCCTATAGTGCAACCGTCTAGCAGGGGTAAGACTCACCCCCAAAATTTTAAATGAAAAGGGGGTACCTTACTTTTAAATGTCTCTTGACTCTGATTACAACTGCCTAGTTTGAAGTTTCTGAAATGATTCCCGTTGATATGACAGCTTGTCAAAATTTTAATTTTTATTTTTTTAATGTATAATATTAAATTACCTGTAAGAGCAAGCTTGTTTAAAATTAAAAGGATATAATAAGTGTTAAACGATCTTCAAAATTACATGTCAATTAATCTTTCTGGCGAGGGTGTGATTCACCCTTAAATTTTAGAGGTGAATCACACCCTCGATTAATATCTTATTTTAAAGATCGTTTAACCCTTATCATATCCCCTAGTTTAAAGTAGCCTGCTCTTACAGGTAATTTAATATTATACATTAAAAAGTAAAAGTCAAAATTTTGACAAGCTGTCATATCAACAGAAATCATTTCAGAAACTTCAAACTTGGCAGTTGTAATCAGGGTTACGAGACTTTCAAGTTAAGGTATCACTCGACCACTCTTTCCATTTAAGATTTCTGTCCCCGCACTCTGTAACTTGATAGAGAAGAAATTTCCTTTCTATGCAATGTAAATCATATGGCAATTTCAGGAAACTTCTTCTCTATCGACTTACAGAATACGGGTACTGGGGTGAGTCTTACCACTGCTAGACGGTTGCAGTTCAGGGAGTAAAAGTGGCAAAAAAATGTTTTACCTTAAAATTTAAAATTGACGTGTCCGAGCGTTTTGCTGAAAATTCATTGGTTCAATTTAACACGAGTTTACTTTAGACTTTTGGCCCTCACTGTAGATAGATGAAAACCAAATATGTAGTACGAAACCAGTCTGCAGCTGGTAATATCAATTAACTCCGAAGAAAAATCTTTAAAATCTTTGGCTAGTGTGAAAATCTGCATCGTCGAGATCGGACAGTGTCTCAACAAATGCTACCTTGCAGTGCAAGGTAATAATAAGCAGTAAGGAGCTTTATTTTTCTTTTATTTCTGTATAATGATTTGAACTGCTTGTCAAGAAAACTTACTTTTACAAGTATTTAATGTCTTTTAAGGAACTGGAGGTTTAACAGCAGTGCCATGAGTAAAAAAAAGACTTTTGCTTGTGTTGCATACTATATTTTTGCTACGACAGTATAAATTTTATAATTTCAGTTTCGAGTCACTTAGATTCATAAACATTAATAATTTTTATTAACTTTTAATTATTACATTTATTCTCCAAACGTCAATTTTTAAGTTTAATGAAACATATAGAATAAAGGCGAAATGTATAGTAACTTGATGTATTCGTTTAGTCGATGTCGCGTTTACTGTTACATTGCATAAATTCAAATTTAAATGAATTCTAGGCACTGAAATAAAACACTATTTAAGTGTGAAAAAGCATGTTACTAGCTACTACTAGCCTCTCACCGCAGAGACTAGGGATTGAATCTCGGTTTCCTATATCGGGTTTTAAATAGCTCGTCACCTCACAGATGGTAATACGCAAAACCTCTGCGTAGTATTCTGCCAATCCAAGGTAGTAGTTATTTATACAATAACGTTCGTGGTGGCACTACCGCATTGTGTAAAAGGTGCTTGGACAACGTTGACGGAACAGGGTGAAATATGGGTTAAACAAGCAATAACCCGTTACCCACGGTACTCTGGTACTTAGACAATTAAACTAGCTGTCTATAAAAAATGATAGTTATTATACAAGGATTAGAAAAAAAACGGAGGACTATTTCTTGTAATCAAATTTTAAAATTAATAAAAATTGTCCAGTCAATTTTTATTGATTGAAATTATTTCTGCTAGAATTTTATAGTCCAATTGATAAGAAAAATGAAAATTCGTGTTAACAATAAATTGGTAATTATTACTTAGATAATATATTATTTGTTATCTTAAAATGGGCCGATAAAATACCATTCTCTTCCATAAATAATAATTTCTTAAACCCTAAACTAACCACAAATAAAAATGTTATCCTTTGTTTTTCGTATTATATGCAGATTTTCGACGTACGAGGGCTAGTTAATTAGTACAAGAACATATTACCGAATGTTTAAAAGCTATTTAACGAAGAAAAGTATTAATATCGAATAATTATCCTGGCTAATCATTGTCCAGGTTGGTTACCCTATTTTTTGGCGATCGTTTTGAAAACCATATTTTTTTACATTAGGTCTACAGGCTATTAAAAATCGAGAGGCACCATTAGGATCTCTAAAACAGAAAGAGATAGAAGGTTGGTTAAATTCAACGACGTATGGACCCAGCGATTCATTCATCATTTTACGATAAACATTAAGCCAACAATTCTAATAGGCAAAGGGGGTGAGGCAAGCGAGAAATGAAAATGGCGGACTTACTTTTTGACCTTGGTCGACAGTATGCCCCAACGACGTTGGTCTCTATTTACCTGTGAAAAGTAAGGTGCAGAAATGAATAGTCCACCCTTCTACAAACAAAGCACTGCCTACCATATTGTCTTTAAAAACACTTTCTAATCACCAACAAACACCTGAAAATACACAAAAAACGCATTATAAGCTTTATTTGATCACTTTTAGCTTTCCAAATTGTCAAATGACAGAAACCAACAGAAATGACAAAGCAAAGGGGGCGTCACCCACAAGCGTTTAGGAAAAGTTTGTTCATGTTTTATTTACGATGGAGTAAAAATCCCTGGGCGGCGTTGCCGGGATTAACAAATAATTACGTATTTTCAGAATTTTGCTTTTTTTAAAAAGATAATAACTTATAATATTTGAACATATTTTTTTATTATGATTTCTAAAAATGATAGAAATATATGTATTGTTCATTTAAAAAGTTATATTACAAAATTCTTTAATATGAGGCTTATCCAACAACTACTTGTGGTTAGTAAGTTTAGAGTGGAAAAATTAAATTTGGCAAACCGCATTTTAGCGCTTTTACTGTGATGTATTGATGACAACAGCTCAAACGTAAACAAACCTGGTCCATACGTCGTTAGTTAAATTGGTGCAATGTTGCGCATATTTATGCTTTACAACATTCCGTTTTAGAAATTTAAAATTTTGCAGCCCTTCCGAAATTACCCAAAAAAAAACAAATTTGGCAAAACAGTTTTTATTTTTTTATCAATTTATTTGAAGAAATGTTAAAACAAACGAAACATTATCATTGCTACATTTTTTTTCTATAGAGTCGACATTATCCACTTTTTTTTATGGGCGTAATATTTGGTTTTATAAATAAACTCGTATTTTAATTCCAAATCCAACGACATATCACTTTACATTTATGCGACGTTTTAAACTGAAAAACCATTATTCACTATTTCGCTATACAAATAAAGCTTTTATCCCAAACGTTCAAGAAAATTTCCGTTCACAAGTAAGTATCGAAAAAGCTATTTTAAAGTTTGTTAGGACTACATTTAGGAAAAAATGTATAAAAACAAGATTTACTTTAAAAAAATAGGATTTTGTTTTTTTTTCAAAAAGAACGTGATTTTTTTGCAACAAATCACTATACTTTGGGCACTTTATATTGATAATAAATACCTAGTATGTAACTTCGGTAACTGACTTTTTAAACAAATAAAAACATTTCATGTTCAGGTGTTTTTCTCAATTTATAGTATCCACAGTATAGTTTTTCGCTCAAATAAGCTCCGTCGGCATGATCTACTAATAAAAATAACTCCTTAAAAAGTCGATTGCCTGCAATAAAACGATAAACGGTAGTCGGGAGGGCACGGTCGTATTGTGAAGGTATAATACGACCGTGCTCTCCGACTACCGTTTATCATATTGCAGGCAATCGACTTTTTTAGTAGATCATGCCGACGGAGTTTATTTGGGCAAAAACTATACCGGGTGATGCATCACCGGGCGGGACATGACATTACTGACACCTTTTGGTAACTATTTCCTTGATAGTACCATTTAATCATCAATACTTTTTCTTCAGTAGTATAACTCATGGTTAATCTTTTCGCTCTACGATTTTTTGATAATTATAAAGCACTAAATTTCAAAATGACAACGCTATGTACGCTAACTGGTATTTTTATTGTTGTTCATAAATATGAGGCGATAATAATGTAACAATTTTTAAATATATATTAGCATCTAACTAGCAAACGGGTTAACCGAAAAATCTAAAGTTTTTACCATGGACGTAGATTTGCATGCTCTCCAATAAACTTCAACAGAATTTTTCTCTAAAATAATTAGGGGAGCCAACAATTGACCCCATTAAAAATTACATGGGATTTCCTATGTCCCGCCCGGCGATGCATCACCCGGTATAGAGAACTTGGGGCGTTTCAAAGTTATCAAATCACCCTTGTATAAAACGAAGATACCACGGAACATAAACGTTTATGGTTTATGGTACCCTACTTAATATTCCAATATATTTATCTAATAAAATATCAGTAGGTAGCTTACTGTCTGTAGTGACAGGTTGTGAATACCTGTAGTGTCAAAAAGTGAAAAAATATAATATATAACTAACGACCTCTATATTTGTTTGTGCTAAACAAGAAGTAAGTATATTTTTGTTTGTAGTATTTATTTTTCTTAATATAAAATTTCTTTTAGTCAAAAAGTGACAATAAATTTATTCGTAGCAAGTTTTAAAAATATACGTAGGGTGTTACGAATTTGCACAGTAAATTTAAAATATTTCTAGTAGGTACTACCAATGGTATTAAAAATATATACATTTGTGGTTTATTAAGTGTTAGTACAAAATACAAAAACTTTTTGTTTGTAATTTGTCAGAATTTTTTATTATTTATGAAAGATTATGCATTGTCTTAAACTATTTTAGCAGTTGTCAGTTTTTGAAAAGTCAAAGGATGGTACAGGGTAATTAAAAAATGTACCATTGCTTAAAAGTAAAGAATCTGTATTATTAAAATTTATAAACATTTGCTATTTTTTTAATTAGGGTCCTTAACTTTTACCCAGTTTGCAGTTTTTTCTAACTTACCTCTATATACTTGGACTCTTAATTAAATATTGCTACTTTAATTTGGGACAATATAAAAATAATAATTTGATGCACTTTTAATGGCCACATTATGTATATCAAATGTTTCTTTTTTGCTCATATTTCTAAACTGATTTAACGTATTTTTATTAATGGAAAGACCTTATCTTTTTTGTAAGCAGAACTCTTAGAAAAAAATATTTTTTATAAACACTATTTTCGTTTTTTTTTTAACTATGTTAGTATAATAAAATTTTATGTAAGGACATACAGACTCACCACGGATGGGGTTCACAAGAGAAATAATAATTTTTCGACAAAAAAATTCTTGATCAAAATTTTTGCTTGTAATCAAAATATGTTTTACGAAGAGAAAATGTTGATTTTGTATACAGGCTTCGCAAAAACTCAAAAAAAAAAAGATTTTCTCTAAATATAAGCCACCTTTATTTTTCATTTTTAAGTCAAATTTCATTTAGAATTGCATTTTAAATGACTTTATTTATTTTACCGGGGTATACCGATAATATAATGACAACGTTATGTCACGCTAACCGGTATTTTAATTGTTGTTCATAAATATGAGGCGATAATAATGTAACAATTTTTTAAAATATATTAGCATCTAACTAGCAAACGGGTTAACCGAAAAATCTAAAGTTTTTACCATGTACGTAGATTTGCCTGCTCTTTAATAAACTTCAATAGAATTTTTCTCTAAAATAATTAGGGGAGCCAATAATTGACTCCACTTAAAATTACATGGAATTTCCTATGACCCGCCCGGCGATGCATCACCCGATATATATATGTTTTAATTTTTGATAATAAAATAGCCCACATAAAACACTTTTATAATTTGCTTTCCAAACACCTGCTTTCCCCCAAATTTATATACAACACAGTTTTACAGCTGTAAACGACTGCGCGATTTTACCAAATTATGGACTTCAATAAAATTTTATATTATTATTTTTATCGATTTTAAACTTTATTATAAACAAATTTTATAAATAATATTTTGCTTAAAAATGAAAAATAAAGGTAGTTTATTCTGAGAAAATCATGTTTTTTCAAGTTTTTGCGAACCCTGTAAACAAAATCAACATTTTCTCTTCGTGAATCATACTTTTTACAAACAAATTTTTTTATCAAGAATAACTTTTTGTCGAAAATGAATCTTTTTATTCATCTATCAACCCCATCCCACTATGGGATAGAAATCCATTAGTTTGGTCAAAAAGCAATTTCGAAATTTTAATGGCTCCTGCTGTGTATGTTAAAGTAGAGACTCCAAACTACATGTTCACAAAATTATAAAAGGATTTGACGACTTCTATTAGGTTGATAAGAAACTTGAAAAGGTATTTTACGAATCAATGAAAATCATGCAACTAAAAATAAGTATGAAATAAAAAATGTTTAAGCTTTGTCTTTATCAGTTTTTGTACTAACAATTGCCTTGCTACTTTTTGCTACTTCTGAGTGTAAGTACAGATCGTTTTATAATTTACAAGGTTTTCCATTTAAAAATTAATATGTTTTGTCCTACACTGTATATCTTAAAAGATAAAATGCATTCTGATGAAAGATATGGATTCTACAGAATGTACACAACAAAACAGTGTTTTTATTTATTTTATATGTTAAAAAATAAAGAAAGTTGGGGAGATGTAACTTTATTACGCTTCTAAGGATAATTAAAAATTATTCTTCAGATTTGGATGGTCATATTTCCGAAACTAATTGAGATAGACATATCAAATGTGGTATTTTTTAAAGCTTTTAAAAGATCTTTTGGTGGTGATATAATATACAGAGTGTTCCATTTAAAAAAATCATACTTATTGTCGTACCCTGTATATCATATGAGATAATAATCATCCGATTACTGATTAGAAAACTACCGAATTAGCCAAACATGCTGATATTTTAGTTTATTTTGTACAAAAAAAATAATGATGTTAAGGGGGTGTAAATCTATAATATATGTAATAAGTTTTCGTTCCCCAAAAACCATCTGTAATATAGCATTATATATTTTTTATATATTTTTTCAGTAAAGAGCACCTCATTTTAAATTAGATTGGTAAGTTTCGAAATTTTGGCCAAAAAATATTTTTATAATACCAAAATAGTTGTGTAATTGTTCCAGACTAAAAAAACCAAAATGATCGAGGACCTTGACCTAAAAGAATTCATCACCAGAAAAGAAATGCAAGCCCTCATCAATAAAGAACTTGACCGCAGAGCTCTAATAACTTCCAAGAAAGAAGATCTTGAAGACGACTTCGAGAAAACTCCCAAAGCACAAGAAAAAGCTATAGGTAAGTTAAAGTAAATAACGTTACTAAAGTTTAAATTTACTGAAAAATAGTATTTTATTGACTCCTTAACAAGTTTAGGATGCCCCCCTTTTTTTTTTCTTCTATTATACAGGGTGTCCGATAATTAATGGTACACAGAAAAGCCACAGATTTCCTTATGTCAAAATATTAAGATTTAACCAAACATATCTATATTAAAAAGTTGATAATAGGGAAGATACAGGGTCTTGAAGTGAAAAAAACTATTTTTAATTTTTTTCGATAATTTATTATATGTTTAGAATATTTTAGTAAATCTTGGTATCTAGGAGTATTTTGACATGAGCTATTCAGATCTGATATTCATTTCGATATGTAAAATAGAGGGGGATAGCTACACTATTTAAATTTCGTTAAAACGTCCCAACTTTTTTGTGCTACTCTGTATGTCACCTCTAAGTAAACCAGTAGACTCCCCTATGCTTGCTACACAAAAAAGGTATACTTTGTAAGAATGGCTCCGAGCAACCGTTTTCAAGATATTTACATTTAAGTGATTTAGTGCAACCAAAAAGTATATGGAAGAATACATTAAATCATTCGTAGGTATATCAAATTGGAGTTATGACTAATACGCTATTTTTAAAGGCATTTTTTGGTTGGCTAAACCACTTAAATTCAAATATCTTGAAAACGGTTGCTCAGAGCCACTCTTACAAAGTATACCTTTTGTATAGAAGCCATTAAGGAGTTTACACATAAAAAATAATATCAGATCTAAATAGCCCATGTCAAAAAACCCCTAGATACCAAGATTTTATTAAAATATTCAAAACGTATCACAAATTATCGAAATAATGTAAAAATATGTTTTAAACTTTGACACCCTGTATCTCCCTTAGTTATAAGTTTTTCTTAAAATATACTGCATTTTACCGTCATTTGGCTTTAAATTAATCAAATTTTGCATTTGACAAAAAAATCTAACAATACGCCTTATCTCGGTTTGTATTGGTCATAAATAAATAAAACGAAAGAATTTTGTTTGTCGTTTTAAAAGCTGAGTCCAAAGTTTTTCGGTAAAATGCATAATTATATTATGGAGTTATTTGCGAAATTCCATTAAAAACGTCTTCTCAATCTCTCTCAAATATAAGAAAGTGCAATGTTCTTTATATATATATATATATATATATATATATATATATATATATATATATATATATATATATATATAAACTTTAGTTTTTTTAATATCTTAAAAGTAATTAGATTATTGGAAATTTTGAGACGGCATTTATTTAAGCTTATACAAGCACAACTTTAACACAATTTAATCTTCCTTTTACCCCTTGTAAGTTTGCAATAGTCGCCCCCGGAAACATTAACCAGAATAACTTTTATTTAAACTTGAACTCTTAAAGATACATTTTTCAGAAAAAATAATACAAAAATCAAAATTTTTAACTGTAAACTTTGTTTTTTTTCAGTAATCATCAAAAAAGACCTAGAAACAAACCAAGACTACATTAAAATCCGAGAAACAACTCATTTGCTCGACAGTTTCGAGCCATTGAATCCACCATCAGGCGAACACCCGCGCCCACCCGTCAACCGCTTGGACTCTGTTGCCGATTCTTTGATGGACGTACGTGTGGAAAACCTCAAAACTAAAAACAGAGTAAGAGATTTGCCAAATATTCGAGAAGTAAGAGAATACACTGAACGTCAAGACAAAATTCGTAGAAACAGATTTGATTTATATTTGTGTTACGTCATTTACTTCACAATGGTATTTTTGTCTTTTGTTTTTGCTTTTTATGTTTGGACTCCGGTAGTTAAGGGTATAATTTATGGGAGGCCAAAGAGCAACGTGAGTAGTTTTGTACAGTATGGCGGTGGCAATTTTAAACATTAATTAATATCGTAATCTTTTTAAAAATGATTTTTGGAAAAATTACTTTTAAGGCTCGTGTTTCTCATTAATTTACTAATATTAAGTTTATATTATTTAGATTTATTTTTATCTTTTCATAAATAAATTGAGGCAAAATTAAAGTATCATTGTTTATAACTTACAAATTTCTAGTTGGTATAGTTAGGGATCCCTGGACCATTTTTCCAAGTCGTTACTAACAAGCTAATTATTTGTTAGTAGTTTCATTTTGACGAGACGCCCAACTTTTTTCCTTACAACAATTTTCGTTGGTGGTAGCTTACAGGGGTAGCAGAAATTAAGTGTGTTGATTTGACAGATATCAAAAATTTATTACAAATAGGTATTTCACTGTTAATTTTCAAGATAATTGTCTAAATAAACCGAAGAAAAAATTGTCCTACAAAATATAAAGTTTCCCCTACCACCAACACGTATGGTTAACGATGTCGTGAAAAATAACTACTAACCATCTGATTTTCTTTTTCTGTTGATTAAATAATATTTATATAACAACCACATTGTCCTACAAATTGCGTAGTACGTCATCCTGGTTTTTTGATATTTTATTAAATCTGAATATTTAATATCTGCTACCCCTGTATGCTACCAGCAACGACGTATGGACCAGGTTTGTTTACGTTTGAGCTGTTGTCATCAATACATCACAGTAAAAGCGCTAAAATGCGGTTTGCCAAATTTAATTTTCCACTCTAAACTTACTAACCACAAGTAGTTGTTGGATAAGCCTCTATATTAAAGAATTTTGTAATATAACTTTTTAAATAAACAATACATATATTTTTATCATTTTTAGATATCATAATAAAAAAATATGTTCAAATATTATAAGTTATTATCTTTTTAAAAAAGCAAAATTCTGAAAATACGTGATTATTTGTTAATCCCGGCAACGCCGCCCAGGGATTTTTACTCCATCGTAAATAAAACATGAATGAACTTTTCCTAAACGCTTGTGGGTGACGCCCCCTTTGCTTTGTCATTTCTGTTGGTTTCTGTCATTTGACAATTTGGAAAGCCAAAAGTGATCAAATAAAGCTTATAATGCGTTTTTTTGTGTATTTTCTGGTGTTTGTTGGTGATTAGAAAGTGTTTTTAAAGACAATATGGGTAGGCAGTGCTTTGTTTGTAGAAGGGTAGACTATTCATTTCCGCACCTCACTTTTCACAGGTAAATAGAGACCAACGTCGTTGGGTGCATACTATCGACCAAGGTCAAAAAGTAAGTCCGCCATTTTCATTTCTCGCTTGCCTCACCCCCTTTGCCTATTAGGATTGTTGGCTTAATGTTTATCATAAAATTATGAATGAATCGCTGGGTCCATACGTCGTTGGCTACCACCAACAAAAATTGTTGTAAGGAAAAAAAGTTAGTCGTTTCGTTAAAATAAAGCTACTCACGAAAAATTAGCTTGTTAGTAATGACTTGGAAAATGGTCCAGGGATCCTTAACTATTATGAAAATATTTTCTTTTAAAGAATTTACAACAATAAGCATAAATATATTATTAGGTTAAAAAAATCTAAATAACGGACAGCCTTGTCGAAAAAAAACAAAAACCGCGGTTTTTTTGTGCTTTTGTCGCAAATTCTAATGGTTTATATCGGTTCTATGGGATTAGATTGATTTTTTTTTCACAGCTCGACGAGACAGAATGTAGTTTCTCAAAATAATAAAAATAAGTCGATAGTAGCTCAAAGTCTCAGCTTTCTACAAATTAATTTTACCTAAAATTTGATGAAATTTTTTTACCAAATTTAATTGTTTTAATTTATAAACTTACGATAGAATAATCCTAATGGTAAATACAGTTCCTGTCTAAAGTCAGGACCCCTCCTAATTTTTGAATTGTTCGGTATTTTTTCATAAAAATTTAAGGACACATTTTTGGCAAAAAATAAAAGATATAAATGTCACACTGAAAATTGGGCGCCATTTTGAAAATTAAAATTCAATGGAAAGGGGTCTTATGTCACATCATTTAAAAGCTTCTGACGAGTACCTTATAACCCTAGCCCTAAAACATCTTCCAACTGTTACAAAATGGCGGTACTTTATTAATTACCTGAATACCTGAGATATACTTAATGTGGTATTTTCATAAAGAGCTTATACATCTTGCACCTTGCATAATATATCACCACTAAAAAGATATACAGACTACGGACTATCCACGGATGGATTTACAAAAGGACAAATGGACCAAAATTTCATTTTGCGAAAAAAGTCATTCTTCATAAAATTATTTGCTTGTAAAAAAATGGGATTTACGAAGAGAAAATGCTACCTTTAGTTTTCATTTTAAGCAAAATTTTATTTAAAATATTTATTTAAAATATCATTTTGAATAACTCTATTTAAGTTACAGGGGTATCAAAAAGATTGATGAAACTGATTTTGAAGTTATCAAAAATTAATTATTTTAAATTTGTATAATAAAATGACTTTAAAAACTTTTCTAACTTGCGTCCTGCTTTCTCCAAATTCTAAAAACACAATTTTTCAACTGTAAACGCCAGTTTTCGACAAATTATGGATTTCAATAAAATTTGTATTATTGTTTTTATCGATTACAAATATGATTCTAAATAAATTTTTCTAATGACATTTTGCTAAAAATGAAAAATACAGGTAGTTTACTTTCGGAAAAAAATCACGTTTTTTAAAGTTTTTGCGAACAAAATCAACATTTTCTCTTCGTGAATCTTATTTTATTGCAAGCAAAATTTTTATGATGAATTATTTTTTCCGAAAAATGAAATTTTTGGTCCACTTGTTCTCTTGTTAACTTCATCCGTGGACAGTCTGTATAAGACCTTTAGAAGATACCACATATTTACCCAACTATATTAATTTCGGAAATATGGCCGATTAAATCGAGTATCCAGGTAATTTTTAAGTACCGCTATTTTGTAGTACTTATAGGTAAAGGTATTGACTTTATATTCTAGGGTTATAAAGTACTCGTCAGGAGCTTTAAAATAATGTGCCACAAGACCCACTTTCCATTTTTTAAAATGGCGATCAACTCTCGGTTTGACATTTATATCTGTCATTTATACCAGACAATTTAAAAATAGGATAGTATAAATCTCATTTTATTTTCTAAATTATAAAATTTGTTTTGTAGCCAGAACTAACCAAGTATTTTTTAATTAAAAAAAAAAGTATTTTATTTAGACTAAAATCGATAAATAAAACAAGTTTTAAGTCAAATTTTCTTGCTAAACGCATTCGTCGGAGTGGTTCAAACCGTATTCAAAAATGACAATTATCAATTTTAGGCGTTCAACCAATTATAACCGCCGTAATAATTGGTGACAACTTTGACGTATAATACATTGTTTAAACGTCAACATAACCAATTGGTAAATACCGTTTTAGAATTGGTTCTTCGCCTAAAATTGATGACTATAAATATTAGAATCAAGAAAATGTAGGTTTTTAAACAGTTGAGTCACAGCCCAATAAGCTTTTAGGTTATGATCATTATTTTTATTTTTTAGGGTTAATATGTACTTTAGTTAACACCGGATATAAAAATTTTTCACTTGCCATTTACCTTCATGTTAAAAGTTTACTAAAAATTACCAAAACAAAGTTTTTAATGAGTTCAATGCATATGCCCGTCCGACAAGGATAACTACTCGTATATTGTTTTTAAACTATTGTCCGAAATGTATTCAAACGCGGTTAAATACGTGACGTATATGACGTCACTGTTTAGCAAGAAAATGTAATGCTTTTAAAATGTTTCGAACCGTATTACCAACAAAAAATGGCTTTAATATATTTTTAAAATAACTGACTCATAAATATAAAACTGGCTAAAAACCTTAAAATTACAGGTCTTGATTTGTGACAAAAATTGCCAAGTATAAAAAATTGAATTTTACTCAAGAAAATCTAAGTAGTAAAAATACTTAAAATTTTGTCAGTATTCTTTATGTATTATTATTTCATAAATATTTTTATTAAGGCTAGTGTTTTTTAATTATTATATTTAAACTATTTTTTTATATAATTTTATTCTTAGGAATTATTGTGTTAAATTGATTTAAGTGCTATTAAACGGTATAAAATCTTAATATTTGTGTTATTAACATTAAATCTACCCATGTTTTCTGCAAAAAAAAAAAATATTATGAGAAAAATCAATTGATTCGTTCAGACACGTAGGTAACATTCAGAAATAATGGGCCAGGCGAATAAAGTTAAGCAAAAGCTAATACTTTAGTAGTTTTTAGTTTTTTGTTACAGGCAATTTTGTAGGTTTTATCTTTTTAACACGCTCTTTTATTAGCTTGGGTTGTATGTATGTATGTATGTATGTAACGGAATCTGTAAGCTTAATTTTCACCAACTTCCAGCGATTTGATTTCTTTGAAACTTTGCACACGTATCAAGGACCCATGACAAGGCAATAATCTGCAAACAGTATCCCGTTATCCTGATTAGGATCGCCAGGATAAATAAATTCCTTTATAGATTTTCTGTAGGAGAGTATCAGAGAAAGAGCTAGTGCGCGATCTACGAATGCGTGCAGTTTCGGACGTACTCTCAGCATAAGGCTGACAGAAACTTGTTCGAAGTAGTTGCGTTCTGAAACTCCATGCAACAGTGAAGCTTTCAATGAAATGATTAGATTACGAAATAGTTCGTGAAACATTTTAATATCACATGTCCGCAGAAAACTAATTGATATATCGAACTAAAAAATGAAAAATAAATAATAGTTTAAAAAACTAAAAAAACACGCTTTTATATGCAACCGAACTAAAAATTAGAAAATAATGTTTCATTACAAAGAGTTTGTATTAGAGTAATAAAAGGTCAAACAATGAATCATAATTATATACCTCAATATAGAATTATAATAAAATTTAAGATAATAACAGAATAATTCACTTCAGAATAAAAGCGTGGGGTGCTTAATATATTAAATGTTATAATTATTTTATTTGTAAATATCTATGAGGGAAAAGTTATGAAAAAATAGTAAAATGCACCGCACGCTTTTTTACTCTGAAGTGAATTATTCTGTTATTATCTTATATTTTATTATAATTCTATTTTGAGGTATATAATTATGATTCATTGTTTGACCTTTTATTACTGTAATACAAACTCTTTGTAATGAAAAATTATTTTCTAATTTTTGGTTCGGTTGCATATAAAAGCGTGTTTTTTTAGTTTTTTAAACTATTATTTATATTAATTTAAGTAAAAGCATTTGCTTAGCTTTATTCACTTGACCCAATGTGACATTAGACATCAGAATCATCTAGCGAAAAGTGTTAGTTATTGGTTTATTGACATTGCATAGAAAATATTCGTACTTTAAAATACAATGCTAATGGTAGGTTTACATCTGACATTTATTGCATGATATTTATGTCAGACAGAATTTCTAACTAATGTAAACAATAAAAAATTTCTTTAGGGCATAAATTTTTGACCACAACCACTAGATGATGGCTGAATACATTACGTGTGAAAGCGAAAAACCGAAAATAGAATAGAGTAATATACATTTTTGACCGTTTACATTAGCCAAAATTTTGTCTGACATAAATTATCATGCAATAATGTCAGATGTAAACCCACCATAAGAAATAGGGGTTTATGCACTTTTGAACTTGTGCCGGTCCGCTTCTGCAGAGCCGTACGCAGGGTGGGGGTGTAAATAGAGCATTATTGGCCTTTTTTTTGGCGTTTTGCCCCTCCCCCAGGGCAGAAATGTATGTTGCAGGACCTTTTTTATTTTTTTGCTCTTCAATATTGTATTGGCACATTCACGAATTCTTCAACTGTTTAAGGTTGATGTTTTTTTACATCCTTTCCCCTCCTCCCAAAATCCATATCTGCGTACAGGCCTATTCTTCTTAACCAGCAAATTCTCCTGATTTCTCTTTGATACTTCCCGCTTGTTACAAAGCTCAAGTTGCCATACATTCTGACATTACTTGTTTTAGTTCATGTGTCACTAAATTTAAAATTTGATAGCTGGCTTATAAACTTAATTAAAGTTATTGAAAATTAATAATAGTAATAAATTCGGATTCCTCAGAAATGAAATTACAGAAATCATACGGTCGTAGAAACAAGATAATAAGCAACACATGCATAAATTGTCCTTATTTACTCATGATTAAAAAGAACCTTCTGTTTGTAAAAAGAAAGTACTAATGATTAAATAAATAATAGTTTAAAAAAACTAAAAAACACGCTTTTATATGCAACCGAACTAAAAATTAGAAAATAATTTTTCATTACAAAGAGTTTGTCACTTCAGAGTAAAAAGCGTGGGGTGCATTTTACTATTTTTTCATAACTTTTCCCTCATAGATATTTGCAAATAGAATAATTATAACATTTAATATATTAAGCACCCCACGCTTTTATTCTGAAGTGACAAACTCTTTGTAATGAAAATTATTTTCTAATTTTTAGTTCGGTTGCATATAAAAGCGTGTTTTTTAGTTTTTTTAAACTATTATTTATTTTTCATTTTTTAGTTCGATATATCAATTAGTTTTTTAAAAATAAATGCTCCAGTTTATTCACTAAAAATTCCTTCGCCATTTTTGTCAAGAGACACAGAGGATCTGTAAAGGAATTTATTTATCCTGGCGGTCCTAATCAGGATCACGGGATACTGTTTTTAAATTATTGCATTGTCATCGGTCCTTGATATGTGTGCAAAGTTTCAAAGAAATTGAATCGCTGGAAGTTGGTAAAAATTAGGCTCAAAGATTCCGTTACATAGATAGATAGATAGATAGATAGTTACAACCCAAGCTAATAAAAGCGTGTTAAAAGAAACTTCTGTTTGTAAAAATAGCATCACTTTATGACTTTTTACAAAAATTACTATTTTTTTCATAATTTAAGCTAGTTTCCGGCTACCTCAGGATACCTCATAAGATTTATCAGCTTAAAATATAGCTTCCACAGCCCAGCAGCTTTTGTAGGGTTTTCTATTTTTAGCAATGTAATCAATACTTACATCTTAAGGCTTTATTCTTTAAGCATTTCTTTAATTCCTCCCCCCTTTTATTTTTTGAACGTATGAATTTGAGAGAACTGAACTTTCGGATATAAAATGGTTGCAAAGGACAATATTTTAGAGTAAAATGGACAGATGAAAATTTTCAGATGGCGGCTGGGCGCCATCTTGAATAGAAAAATTAAAAAAAAAAGGAGAAGTCTTGTGGCACATAGTTTTAAAGCTCCTGACGAGTATTCTATAACCCTAGAATAAAAAGCTTCCCTTCACCCAAGACAAAATGGCGGTACTTTAAAAATTACCCAAATACCTGAATGGACATATTTTCGAAACTATTAAAGTTCGATGTACTTAATATGGTATTTTTAAAAGTGCTTTAATGATGATATAATATACCGGGTGCTTCATTAAAAACAAATTGTACTTTTGGTCCTCCCTTGTATAATAAATTACCATTAAAAACATCTGTAAAAAAGCTCCCATATTAAATACATCTAACTTTATTAGTTTCGAAATATGACCATCAAATCAGGTATTTAAGTAGATTTTAAAGTACCGCCATTCTATAGTACGTAGATTTTGACTTTATATTCTAGGGTTATAAAGTACTCGTCAGGAGCTTTAAAATATAGCCATAAGGCCCCCTTTCCATTTAACTTTTTTCCAAAATGGCGCCCAGGAGCCATCTGGAATATTCATCTGTCAATTTTACTCCGGAAGGGGAAAACCTTTGGTAAAAGTGTATATGTTAATATTTTATTTAAATTACTTAACAATTTAAGTTGACCCGGAATTTTGTTCATATCAACATTTCATATATTCATGATTAATAAAATTGATAATACAGGTACCAAAAAGCCATAAAAATTATTACGCGTCATTTTTATAATTAAATGTATATCACTTATTTTATGTCTTTCTTATCAGCTTTTTATTAAATCATTCTGACATAAATAGACATTCTGACTACAGAACTGTTGAAATACCGGCAATAAAAATATAAGAAATCGTCGTCCAGTGGCATACCCAAGGGTTTGTCACCATAAGCAATGCAAAGTCCAGGACTTTACCAGTGGCAGCTCGTGAAATTTGAAATAAAAAAAATTAACCCATCGGAAAAATTTAAATATAAGGGGATTTAATTTTCTTTATAACAGCAAAAAGATCATCCTGGGCCTTTAGTTTTGACGGCAAGAGAATAGAAAGCATCCCAAAAAAACAATTCTCCCTTTCATGTCGCATTGCCTACTTTTAAATTTAATAGAAAGAGACAAAGAGAAATGTTATACCCTTTCAATCAGAAATTTCTAATTTCCCAATTCGAAACTAAGGGCGGGCGTATTTTTTTGGCAGAATCTAAATGAAAACTTGAATTATGAAAAATGAATTAAATTGAGACAAAATTATGACATAAAATTTACATTTTTCTTAATGCAACCATAGAGTAAGGAAATTATAAGAGTTATCATGGAATAGCCGATTTAAGGACAGGTCATGCGAAAAATCCCAATATAATTTTATTCGTTTCTCGTTGAAATACCGCCAGTTAGTCATTTCAGTAAGCTTACGTGTCTCCCCACCGCTGATGTTACACGAGAGGCGAGGCTTCGACCGACGCATTTAAAGTGTAAACTGGCAACAATGACAAGCCTGCCGCCAGGCAGCGCTGAGCCTGCCGCAAAAGCGGTACGAAAATTTTAGCATGCCATGGTTTCTCTTATCCGTAGGTATGTTACTTTATGATGGAACGCATTAACTTATTGGTTTGTTTTTAAATGCGTCATACTTTAAGCCATAGGTTTTAATAAGGAGGATTACTTTTTTATTTTAAGTAACAACCGAATTAGTTTAATTGTTTGTATTTCTTTTACCAATATTTTCTAATTCAAATTTCTTATATAAACTAATATAATTCTGCCATGATAGGGTGTTTTCATTCAGGCGCGGCCGGTAATTTTTTTCCCAGGCGGGGAAATTTTGTGAGCAACTAACAATGCCTCACTATACAACGTGTTATTTTTCGATACAAAATACTATTTTTATGCACAGACTTTAATAATGTGATATTTCTACTTCTGCCGAAAGAAATATTGTTCCGAATCACCTCGTACAAAAACACGTGTCTTCGTTTTTATACCTTTATTAATAATGGAACGTAACTCTGGTTACAACAACGACAACATCTTCACTTGTCAATGTCTCGAAGATTGCATTACAAAAGTCGAATCTATACTAATAAAAAAACAAAGGTTTTCTGTCGCCCTTTTATAGTAATGTGGAAGAGTGAAGAATGATCTAGAATTTTGGAGAAATATCGCGAAAATTCCATAGTACAGGATGGCATAAAAGTTCTCAATGGATAATTCGTGCTTTTCGGAAACCTTCGAAAGTGAAAGAACTTGGAAAAATTAAGGTGAATTATTTAAATAAATTAACAAACTAAATTAAATGATCCTAACTAAAATTCTTTAACCTAAACACATTTTTGAAAGTTTGTAACAATATGTTTGCAAATAACGACCGCAAGAACTACTAATTATTAAAATAACATTTTCTTTTATTATACACATGTAATACAGTCTTAATGCCATTATTTTATAATTTATTATTCTTTTATGTACATACAGAAAGAGCTTCCTTACATTAGTCCCTAGGCCAGTAATGAAATTAACTTCATAATATTAACACTTTTAAAACCATTTTAGGGGGTTCCTTTTGACGAGTCTACCACGAATATTCATACCGCCATATATGGAAGCGGCGCTTTAACCCAGCCTGTTAATGTCAAATGTTATTTTGGTTTTTCGCCATATTGCATTTATTTTTTAACAATTCCAGTTGATATTTGGCACACAAATTGAGCTTTGCAGATTCTAAAATACTAAGACAAAAGTACTTTTTTAAATACCGCCAGAGGACACTTTACCTAAAACTTAAAATTTATTTACATCATAACTTTTTATTTTGACAGATATCGCAAAGCTGGGGCGCCATCTTATAGACAATCAAAAACTTAAAAAATAAGGTACTCTTTATTAAAATCAATAAACCTCACCGCTTAGGCACTAATAGACATCAAAGTTTTCATCAATTTCAATCAAATTACCTACATACATAAGAGTGTCCAGTAACTCAACCGAAAAACTTAACCAAACGATTCTACAACAAAAAATAAGAAAAAAACTTTATATAAACATATGTCCTAAACGTCTTAGTTTTGGAACCACGGGGTGTTAAAAATTTAAAAAAAAGTTTTTGTGTGTAGGTAATCTGATTGAAATTGATGAAAACTTTGATGTCTATTGGTGCCTAAACGGTGAGGTTTATCGACTTTAATAAGGAGTACATTATTTTTAAGTTTTTGATTGTCTATAAAATGGCGCCTCCAGCTTTGCGATATCTGTCAAAATAAAAAGTTATGATGTAAATAAATGTTAGTGCCCTCTGGCGGTATTTAAAAAAAAGTACTTTTGTCTTAAAATTTTAGAATCTGCAAAGCTCGATTTGTGTGCCAAATATCAACTGGATTGGTTAAAAAATAAATGCAATATGGCGAAATAACCAAAATAAAAATTGAACTTTGACGGCTTGTAACTCGAAAAGGAATGACATTTTTAAAACAAATTATATGAAGCTCTACCCTTATTTTGTCAAGTAGAATCACCCCCTTAAGTTTCGTGATCGATTTTTGAATCACCCTGTGTAGGAAACTAGGGCTTATTTTCAACGTAGAATATACCATTTAAATTTGATGCATGAATTTCCGAACACCCTCTATGTATAAAGCTTTCAATTCTGATTGTAGTTTTGCACCTACCTTTAGGAATCTGTGGATCAATGATCAGCGCCGGATACCACGGATACCCCGACATTTCGCCCATACCAACTGTAACGGCTGTAGCACTTTGTCAATACTAGATGTCGCTGCGGTATCGCTGTCTTCATCATCCTCGTCGCTCTCTATCTCGCTGGGGTCGTGGGAATAACAAGTTGACAAGGAGTTGTCGCTGTCACTTTTTCATCGTCTGTAGTTTGTTTGCCCGCTCGATAAATCTAATAATAATTATAAAAAAAAACTTAAAAAGAGTTTCAACATCTTCAATATCATCTTTTAATAAAATCCAGTCATAAAAAGTCGTATTTTTCTTTTAAAAACGAAGATTTTCCAAAATGTACTGTGATGGCACAGTGAGGATTCCAAGCCTTCTATAAGCCTGACGGCAGTCATCCCTAAAACCCAGATCTGCAAGAACTCTCAGAGCCTTTCGTTGTAAGCCAAACAAATTATCAACCTCTACACAAGTCATGAGGAGATGCATGGTTATGACAGAATTGCCAGAAAGTATTAGAATCTTGCCTCAAAAAAAAAATTGTTACTACAATTAGGCAAATATTGACTGAAAATTGTTTTTAATCAATACAGGAATACCTTAGGAATAATTTTAACTTTAATTAGAAATTATTTTCGTGTTTTCATATTTTAAACTGTTGTATTGTGTAAGTATTCTTTTGAATTAGTATAAGTATTTTAATATTGTTTATTATTTATTTGTTTTTTAATATGTGTAGGATAAGGTTTTATAACTATTTTTTTTTAACATTGCTGACTTGTGTAAATACTAGAGCTGGCAAAAACCGGAAAAAACAAAACCGGTTAACCGGTTTTAAAAAAACCGGTTTTGGTTAAAACCGGTTAACCGAATATTTAAAAACCGGTATTAAAAACCGGTTTTCAAAACCGATACGCCGAAATCAGTTTTTAAGACCGAAAACCGAAAACGGTCTTTAAATCCGAAAACGGTTCTCAAAACCGAAAAAGGCTTTTCTAAACCACAGTTAACAGAAAATCGGAAAGTAATTATTCTCTATTAATCGTTGCGTTGATTACAGATTTGCCCATGAGCTGTGGTGTTAAGTGATAATCATTATTTATCCTAGAACATTCTTCAAAAGAAACTGGTTAAATATAAATAAGAATAAAAATATAACATCCCTGTTAATAAAACGCAAGATTCTAAAAAGTGATGTAAAAATTCCATACATACATACATAATTAATTTTTTCCTCTTTATTTAAAATTGGTATTCTATTTTCGGTGTTTTTTCTTGGTTTATTGGTTAATAAAAAACAGAAAGGAAAAAGTGGTGATTTTTAAATTTTAATTTAGTGTTTTATTATAGTTAATTGTAGTTTTTATATAAACCGCAATCAACCAAAAACCTATTAATTGATATTTTTAAAACCGGTTAACCGATATTCGAAAACCGGTTTTTAAAACTGGTTAACCGGTATTCGAAAACGGGTTTTTAAATACCGGTTAACCGTTATTCGAAACCGGTTTTCGAATACCAGTTTTCAGTTTTGGCCAAAACCGCGGTTAACCGAAAAACCGGTTTCGGTTACCAGCCCTAGTTTAAATAACAAACAAGAGAACAAAAAAAAATTTAAATAAAATTCTATAAATAAAAATATTAGGCCCGCCAATAATGACTCCCAACCTTCGTTCCTCTTTTACGTGTATTTAAACGGATCCTGTGCTTAAGAATTAACCAAAACAATTCCTCTTTTAGCAGATTGTAATATAGCAACTCAAAGTGCCTCTCACTTCACCCAATACACACACCAAGTGGTCGTGATTATATAAAAATGCTTACCTTAAAACTATCTGGAACATCCGACTGATCTTTTGTAAGGTTGCTAGGATCCATAGTTTTAGGTATATTTCCAGAAGAATGGGGGCGTCTACCTCGTCCTCTGTTCTTTCTGAAATATACAAAATATTTTACTTAACGTAAAAAAAATCTTTAAATAATATGTGTAACTCTTTGTTTGACCTCCGGACTGTGCGGACGCGCTTAGAGGACTACAAAGTTCTTCCCGGAGTGGCGGCTAGAGGTGTCGTACGAACGTTTTTTATCTTCGGGGATCAAGGAAAGATTCACCCTAAATTGACGGCATCTTTCTTCTGGATCTAAGCGCTGTGAGCGAAGATCCCTATAAGCTGATGGTATCCTGTTTGGTGGTGAACACGAGGTATTTCTCAAATGGCGGGAAATAGATGGGCGTGCCATGGGAACTATCAGTAGTGAAAGTGAAGGTTATACCTAACACCAGTAGCAGATCTTGGTTTGACTGCCGACAATTTATGCATTGCATCGATTGTTGAATTGTTTGTTTTTCTTTTTGGAATTTCTGGGAGCTACGAGCTCGATTATCCAGATTTTCCACCGACGAAGCCCTGGAAAGCATAGTCCGGAAGGGAGAGTGGTGGATTGGACCTAAAGGGACCAAAACCAAGAAAAAAATAGAGAGAGAGATAAATAATATGTCCAGGGTCTCCGGATTTCGTTCCAATTGGAGGGTGTCTTGGTTATTATTAGAGATAGAGACTTGCGGTTTTCCCAAAGTGTTGCTACTTTTTGATGAAACGAAAGATCACACTAAAAATTTTATATACTTAAAAATAAGCGGTAAAGTGGGTTCATCTGAAAAGAACTCTAAATATTATTTTTTAAATTATATTTTACATACTTAACTGGTGAAGTTGGCGGTGTTTCTGTCTCCGTTTTATCTTTTCCATCTTCCTTTTTCACGCTTGTAGTACTCTTTTTGGCAAAGAGAACTGCCGTTCTTCGGTTAACACCACTCGGAGAAGTACCTTAAAAAATGAAAATTCAAATCAACTTCTAAACTCGTAACATTTACAAGACACCTTTTTTTAAATATTGTTAAAAAATAATGAAACATTTTTTGTATTAAACAATTTTTGAAATAAATGTTTATCACCTGTTGAATTGACACTACTTCTACCGCCGACGTCATTCTCTCCATCCGACTGCGATGCAACATCAGTTTGATCGGTCTGATCAGTTTGCTCAGTTTCCATCTCACTTTGACTTTCCGCTATTTGTGTATCGGGCTCGACCTTTGGTTCAACCCCTAAAAATTATATTATTTTTTTATATTAGGGACAGCACATAAAACCCCATTAAAAAGTACCGTAAATGTCAGGTACGATCTGTAAACTTAGAACCAGATTTAATTAATTTTGAAAGCGATACCGTCAAGAACACAAAAATGATAAAGTAGACAAAGCCTTTTGTAAACAATGATTTATTGCAGTAAAAAATATTCAACCCGACAAGTACGCCACGCGCTACAGTTTTATAGCAGGCCAGAGACGAAATAAGAGGATGTTTTTAAGTACGTGGTACGTGTTTTCAAAACTTTTTATTTATTTACCTAAAAATATGTAATCAGGCTCTCTCAGCGGCTATATGGTTTCAAAAAGGTTTGTTAACTTTATCATTTTTTGTGTAATTGTGTAAAGCAGCAAGAGGAGGGACTATACTGGATAATTCGTGCGAGCAGAAACTGTAAAAGTATCTATAGAAGAGCGATAGACCTCCCACAGCTCGACGATGGGCAAGAGAAGGAAGTCTTTGAGTAAGTAAAGGATAATTAATAAGACGAACAGCCCTTCTTTGAATGGCATGAAGAATGCTGAGGGTTGTAGGGGATGGCATTCCCCAGACATGAGAACAATATTCCAGCGAGGGTCGAATTTGGGACACATACAAAGTATATAAATTGGAAGGAGAAAAATACTTTTTGGCTCGGAAAAGAAATCCAAGCTTTTTGAAGCCGCGGTGGGTATAGATACAATGTGTTTATGCCAGTTAAGGTTATTCTCAAATGTGACGCCCACAAGGTTAAATTAGTCCCCGCTCTGCAAAACCTGGCCACTCATAAGCAAAGGATGAGTGTTTGATGATTTTTTCGCGACAAGAAAATTGTATTTGTGTTAATTTAAAACGTTTGTTTTATTTATTATTTAAACTAACTGACAAATACACACCCTCCTTATTGTCTTTTGGAGCATTGGTCAAATTCCGCTTAGCTTTGTTTAGTTCACTTCTAACTAATTTGACTCTTTTAGCGCGAGCTAAGCCGTGTTTTAAGGCCTGACTTTTGCCAGAAGATCTTCCAATTTGGCTATTACGTCTGATCCTGTTTTTCCCTAAAACATTTATAAATTTAAAATTTAGCTCAATATAAAGTGCTCAAAGTGTAGGTTATTGAAGATTTTTATGTATGTTTAATCCAACCCAGATAAGCAATATTTAAGGGGAGATACCTGTAAAATGTTGATTTTTCTTTCATAATTATGTTAGTACAATCCTTTAAGAACACGTCAGTAAAATTTTAGAACATAATTTTTGGTATTTCTTATACTACAGAGTAGGTAAGTCACTATAATTAATGAATTCAAACTTTAAACGCGTTTTTCTTAAAACTACATTTTTTAAATTGGCAGACACAAAACCCAAAAAGTTATTGACCGATCTTTTTGAAATTTTGCACACATCTTTTAAACAACAGTACTTCCTATGTGAATTCACAAATCTTTTGAAGAAATATTTTTAAAATCAAAAACGATGGAATAAGGAGCCAAAAAGTCCTTTTCTTATTATTTTTTAAACATTATATTCCCTGATTTTTTTTTTTTTTTTTTGTTTTTTAGGCTTACCGACAAATTATGACATTAATTAATACCAAAAACTTTGGTTTTTGATTTTCAAATCACTAGAATCAATTCTAGAGTGCCCGCCGATTAAGAAGTATCTCTCCGACCTTTCTAGAAGAATTTCAAGGAAATAATTTTTTTAATAAGGAGCGCTCGAACCCATTTAAGCCTATATTCACTAAATTTTGTGACGTAATCTTTTTCCGTAATTCTTTGTTTACAATCGTACTGGAAGCTTTTTTCGCGGTTTTGGTGTTATTTTTTGCTTTTTAGTCACTGGACTTTTATATATGTTTAGTTTTTACTGTTTATAGTTAAATTGAGTAGTTATTAATACTGCAGTTACAGAGAATTTTAAAACCTGTAAACAGGGGTCACTGACCTTTGGATATTTTTAAAAGGAAATTTACGTTTAATTCGTTATTAATGGTAAGATACCATTTTTCAAATGTTTTTAAAGTAATTTTATTTTATTTTATGCAAGTATTGGTTTTTGTCAGATAAAAAAAATATGGTAAAAAGGTGACGTCACAACCTATATTTTCGAACAAATATAAAAAATCCAGCGCTCCTTATTAAAAAGTTTATATTCCTTGGAAGAATTTAGCGTACACGCGCCATTTTGAATAATTAAAATGAAAAGAAAAACTTATATTATTTTAATATTTGACTGATATAATGACTCTTTCATTAAAACAAATCATGCAAATCAATGAAAATTAAAACATTTACAGGTACCTCCCTCTTAAGTACCAAGTTTTACACAACGCAGTGTTAACATAATTACCTCCAATAACGTCAAAATAATGCTAAGTTAAAGGCGAAAAAGCTTTTAATTTAGCGCACTCATTCCCATTTATCTTTATATTTTTACCTGCAACGTCTCCAACTCCTTGTCTATATCTGATGCCAGAGCTTCTTCGGCTCCAGGGTTACAACTTTGATTCATTTCCCCTCTTTCTCTCTTAACTAACAGACCAGCCGATTCCAGCTCCTTTTTGGCATGTCGGAAGATAGTACCACATTGATCTCTCATCTAAAAAATTTCATTTTTTTTCTAAATAAAACAAAATTTAAAATAATACTGACTTAAAAAAACCTAACAATTTTAGGTTAAAAAAAAGTTGTAAATAATGATGGGCCCATATTTAATTCATTCTGAAAGCAATGCCGCCAAGTACACAAAACATGATAAAGTGAAAAAACCTTTTTGAATGCACATAGCCTCGGACAGAGCCTGATTACATATTTTTAGATAAATAATAAAAAATACATTGCTAAAACACGTATCACCTACCAAAGAATACCAATCCATAGAACCCCACAAGTGAGATTTCAGCATACCCTAAAAATTTTTAGTACCTACCCTGACCAACAGATGGCGAAAGTAGTACGATGTCGCTTTGCTAATCAAAGTCGGTCTATATAGGGTCGCGACATTCGGCCATACTACTTTGACGTGTTATGACGTCACATCTCCAATTTTTCGGCCATGTTATTCAGTGCCGGAAATATACAGTTTATTGTATTAGTAGAACAACCGTTTACACAACAGTTTTTAATTATTATTAAGTTGTAAATTCTTTTACTTTAAATAAAAAACATTTAGAATTACATCTCTCAACAAATATCACTTCCAAAACAATGCAAAATGAAATGCGCAAATTCTAGACGCCACTGGATTGATCATCAGCTTTGATTTTACCCAGTCTTGCCAACATTTCTCCGTGGAGTGCCCTTCCTTGCGTCCCTGACCTCGAACCGCCTAAAAGTTTAGGATATGTCGCAACCTTATAAAGATAAACAAACCTTGTTGCTAATAGGATTACCATCAGAAATTGATAGCAGTCGCTGACGAGCAGTCGGCCCGATCAGTTAGAGTGAGGATATACGCAAAATTTAATAAAAATTAAATCCCCGATAAATGGACCTAGTATCCATAAGATTATTAAATTTATGATTTCAGAATAGGATATATCGATGGGTTTTTGACAAAACATCGTAAGCGACATTCGCCAATTTTACGGGAAACGATTTGTTCTTCCCATCGCGTGATTTTTAAAGAAAAACCGAGATCTGAATGTTTTTTTTAGATTTCTTCTTAACTTGAATTACAAAACAAACATATTTGACATTTAATGTCAAAAGTTTCAGAATCTCGTAAAAAAGGTTAACATTTTAAAATTCTAATTCTACTTGGCGGTATCGCTTTCAGAATGAATTAAATTTGGACCCATCTATTACTATAAAACTTAAAATTAAACCTACCTTTATACCTGCTTTATAGAATACAGTATCCCTGTTGTTATAGGCCAAGCAATTCGATATCATTAAATTAAAATCTTTTTCCATCGCTGCCAGGTCTGGATAACAACCATCCTTTAATTTTTGACGCATGGTACTTAGATCCATTGGTTCTGTTACGACAGTTGTGTAATCTGGTACCTAAATAAAATTTAAAACTTTTTATTTATATGTTTATCTTTTTTTTATTTGCTCAGCTCGTTTAAAATAAATTAATAGAAAAGTTTAAAATTTCATTTTAATTATTCTCTAGATTATAAAAACAGATTTTTTTATTGTATCAATCCTAATATACAGGGTGAGCCAAATTTAACTTGCACACTTTTTAACTAATAATAACATTTTTTATCTTTTGCGACTTTTTTTTCATTTTTGGAGGGCTTATTAGTAGATATGTTTTCTCTAGGTTTTCCAATTTTGGTCAAGTAGATTTAGACAGGACTGGACTTACGGGATTTTTTCCAAAATACTGTATTTAACCTCGTTGCCAAAGAAATCTGATTTAGCTACAATTAAGATAACTTTATTTTAGTGTGTACCTGGTATGTAATGTGTCGCCTAGCAACGCTGTCACGTATCATAATAAATGTCCACGTGATCAATGTTGTTATGCCTTGATTAATGTTATTTTTGGATGCCGAAATAAAATTAAATCTTTAAATATATAATAAGCGATTTTCATCTGATATTAGGATATATAGGAATTTCTACTTGTACTTAAAATATATTTTTTTACCAACTTTAGTAAATAAAAATGATTAAATTACTACAAAACAGACTTATTACATTTTTTAAAGTATTTTGTTTAACTAAATTTGGTAATTTCTATTTTATTTAAACCTATATCTAGCGTTTATTATCATTTATTTTTCTACCAACTTTAGCAAATGAAAATTATCATATTACTATAAAACAGACTTATTGTTACATTTTCAAAAATATTCTGTTTTACTAAATTTGGTAATTTCTATTTAATTTAGACCTATCTAGCGTTACCTGCTTAATACCGTTTAGGAGCTACAACTAATATAATATTTTTTTATCAATTTGACAGTGACAAGCAAAGAATAATCATAGTTACCTATGATATGGAGAACAATGCTGTTACCTACGTAATTTAAGTGAAATAATTTAAAACTAACAACATGTTCTCTTAAAATTTTATAAACAATATTTATTCATTAATTTTCATAAAGGCAGTATGAAATAAAATATCATACGATACACGACCGTTAGGTGTTATTACAGTACTCGATTATATTCCAGACTTGGCTCCTGCGTCTCCTCGTCCGTAAACATCTCGTACTGTAATAAGTCACCTACCGGACTTATAACGTAAAATACTATTAACTCTTCACTAACTTGGGCGGTTTTATTTTTAAAAATACCTCTTCTAAATCAACAGGTTCCGTAAAGATTTCATTGGTGTCCTTGGCCTCAATCAAATCCAGAACTTTTCCCAAACTTGCCTCCAAAGGCTTCAATTTTACATTGAGGACCTTTTCGCAGATCCTAGTGTATTCTAGTTTCATTTTCTCGCGTTTTCGAACGAGTTCACAAAGTAATCTATAAGAAAAACAAACAGTTTATATATTGACAACAGCAATGAATTTACAGTATACACGTCGTGCCAGCTCGATACTTTCAAATTGAGTTTCGGTGAACTGAACACTACCAGATATACAGTGCCGGATTTAAGCATAGGCAACATAGGCAGTTGCCTAGAAGCTGCCACCACAAGAGGGCTTCCACCACAACAAAAAAAGGGAGTAATTAAAAGGGAAAAATGGTTTTCTTGAAAAAAGTTCGAAGTTTATTTGAAGTGAGGATCTTTTTTTTCGTCAACATTTTTTAGGGGTTCTATATGAAAATGTCTAAAGAAAGGTTTGATGGGTCCTCCACCACATGCTCTGCCTATGGGCCGCCGAAGCGTAAATCCGGCGCTGCAGGTAGAGATAAAACAATAGTAGGTAAGCCCACGATGATAAATGGGGATTTACTCGAGCGTCATAGAGACCTATTGAGTTACAAAGCTTAGATGATAAGAAAAAAATGGTATATAATGTATACCTCTTTATCGGTGGGGGAAGCGGCTATTTTAAACAAAATATTATTTAGCTTTTCTCTAGAATAAAATTAAAAAATTTATTTAACACTTTAAGAAAATTGAAACTTTTATACATTATGAAAAACTATTCTACTCTTACACAATATATTAAAAATTATAATAACTTTAAAGGAAATAAAATAATGAAATATTTAATATTATGTTACTTACAATACAAAGGTTTCAATCTATAAACAAAGGTTCATTAGCACTCAGTTGAAATTATTTTAATTCAACAAAATAAAATCTTAACAAGACGCCAGACGGGAACTGGGCCAATGGTTGCGTCTCAAAAATGTGGTAAATAGTTTACCAAAAATGTGGTAAACAGTTTACCTAAAAACTTACTTATAAACTTGTTAGAAAACTAAAAAAAAAATAAAAATTAAATATCTTATGGACATTGACAGAGTTTGACATTACTTTAAAAGTAATAAACTTTTTAATTTTGTTCTGGAGAAAAGCCAAATAATATTTTGTTTAAATTTAATTTCCCAGAAAACAAATAAAGCATAAAATATAGACTTTCTAAGATATCAAAAAATACTACTATTATTTCGGCTAGTGGAAATCGTTCGGGTCGTACCGTATTATATATTTTTCGTTATCCCTAAATTATTTTCTTTAAAATTAAAAATAGCCACGTTCGAAAATGCTAATCTGACGTTTTTTTGTAGCTCTCTGTTTCCTTTACGTCACTCTCAAATTGTCAGATTAGTGGAATATACACTGTTTAGCATGTAATTAACTCACCCTATCTTAATCTGACGCGCTCGACAATTTCTGATGGATATATTTTTGTTTTTTATGATCGGCCCTGTATACGGAGCTTATATTTGGTGGAGGTACTTAACCGGGTACAAGGTATCCTCCGGTATATTAATCTGCCGCGCTGTAGTAAATCCCGAAATCCCATCTTGGGATGTCGGCATGTAAACTTTCCGGATAGAATGACGCGGCGCGCTCGCTTTGTTGTTGCTTTAGACCGCCTCTTTTCCAGGCATTAGCAAAAATTTCGCACTGAATGTTTTAAAGTGGCTCGACGTTTTTAAAAAGATATAAAACATTAAAACATGTTTTTTTAATAATACTATTTTATTACTTAGTTATTTATTAGATTAGATTAGCTTGGAGGTGGATTGTACATCCTCAATCACTGCAACCTCCGTAGGTTTATTGTGTGTTCTCCATCCATATGTTAGAGCATGCTATCCAAGCCATTTTTTAACACGCTTTTATTAGCTTGGGTTGTATGTATGTATGTAACGGAATCTTTAAGCTTAATTTTCACCAACTTCCAGCGATTCGATTTCTTTGAAACTTTGCACATGTATCAAGGACCCATGACAATGCAATAATCTGCAAACAGTATCCCGTTATCCTTATTAGGATCGCCAGGATAAATAAATTCCTTTATAGATTTTCTGTAGGAGTGTAACAGAGAAATAGCTAGTGCGCGATCTGCGCATGCGTGCAGTTTCGGACGTACTCTCAGCATAAGGCTGACAGAAACTTGTTCGGAGTAGTTGCGTTCTGAAACCCCATGCAACAGTGAAGCTTTAAATGAAATTATTAGATTACGAGATAGTTTGTGAAACATTTCAATATCACATGTCCGCAGAAAACTAATTGATATATTGAACTAAAAAATTAAAAATAAATAATAGTTTAAAAAACTAAAAACACGCTTTTATATGCAACCGAACTAAAAATTAGAAAATAATTTTTCATTACAAAGAGTTTGTATTACAGTAATAAAAGGTCAAACAATGAATCATAATTATATACCTCAAAATAGGATTATAATAAAATTTAAGATAATAACAGAATAATTCACCTCAGAATAAAAGCGTGGAGTGCTTAATATATTAAATGTTATAATTATTTTATTTGTAAATATCTATGAGGGAAAAGTTATGAAAAAATAGTAAAATGCACCGCACGCTTTTTACTCTGAAGTGAATTATTCTGTTATTATCTTAAATTTTATTATAATTCTATTTTGAGGTATTTAATTATGATTCATTGTTTGACCTTTTATTACTGTAATACAAACTCTTTGTAATGAAAAATTATTTTCTAATTTTTAGTTCGGATGCATATAAAATCGTGTTTTTTAGTTTTTTAAACTATTATTTATTTATTAATTCATAGAAAAATCATTATTTTAATTTTAATTTGCATTAATAAATATACAATACGTAGTAAAGGAAAATATTTTTTCAGGAAAGGTCACATTTTAATACTTTTTACTTTTCGACATTTACTGGTTATGGTTAGAATAGTTTTAAACTATTATTTACCCCGTATAAATCCGTATAAATGTAAAATTCGTCTTACCTGGCTCTTTCCAAATCCTGTCTTAGGCACTGCCAATACTTCAGTTGTCTGCATAACTCAATGGTATCGACATTGCTAGTATTAGAGTCCCTAGTTCCTCCCTTAAAAGAACAATAAGAAGAGTATAAATTGGCCTTATCTGGGAAACTTTTTATTACTACCAAAATTTATCAATCATATACGAGGTTTGGCCTAAAATGTAATTTTTGCTGACTAAACTACCTGTTAGATATTAAAAATTATTTTCAAATAATCAATTTTGTTCACTTACAAGAAAAAACTTTGTTTTTTGTTTGTAATAGTTTTTTTGTGTGTGATAATACTGAAAACTTGCAGTATTGTATATTATTCTTGATTTTATACCAGTAACTTTAAAAAGTTTATTTAGAATTGTTTTATACAATTTATGATTATTAAAAGTATTGCACTAATGAAAAAACTTAATTTTTAGCAGTATCGCGGAAATCAAAATTTAAAAAAAAGGTGCATATTTGAAAGTTATTCTTAAGGGGATGCCGTAGCACGTTAAATGAGGTAAAATGCGATTCGCTGCCGTTTTTAAATATTTGTTTGAGAAAAAAGTTGTATATTGAAAAGTTTCTTAAAATGATCCAAAGATCATCGGAAAGTTGGTTATTTTTACGGTTTTGTAATTTTGGGAAATTTAATGTGTTGATTATTACCATTACCAAAAATCAATTAACTTTCCGATAATCTTTGGATCATTTTAAGAAACTTTTCTATGTACAACTTTTTATCAAAACAAATATTTAAAAACGGCAGCGAATCGCGTTTTAGCGCAATTTAACTTGCTACGGCATCCTCTTAAGCAAAAATTACATCTTTAGCCAAACCCCACAGATGACTCATACCATTTGGTATCTGATGGTGTCCTTTTAGGTTTTAGGCCATGCGGAACTTTTTGTAAAGAATAACTTTTTCCTAAAATTAATAATAAAGACACACTGTACAGGGTGGCACCTTTTCATTGACCTTGCAGGGTACAGCGAAAACTAAAAGAAATATAACAAATCTGATTGCGCAATCTCGATTTTAATTTTTGAAACAAATTTAAATGTGAAAGTAAATCAAGGCTAACTTGACTCGTTTTGAAGATACAGAGTGTTTTCAAATTTTGTCAATTTGGTAAGGCACTTGTAACTCGCTTGATATTAGAGATAGGCATAAAATGTAAATATAAAAGTTTTAGGGATTTTTACGAAGAATTCAGTAGCGTACCTATATATTTTAAATTGGTTTTTAATTTAAAGTTATAACACAAAGTTGGGTTTTTAAAATGGAACACCCTGTATATTTTATCAGCAATAGAAAAGTCGCCTTAAAAGTAGTAAAAAATGCCACATTTGATATATTTAATTTGCATAGTTTCGGAAATATAGCCATCGTCAGGAGTTTGATAATAAAATTACATTTTTGAAATAAAACACTTTGTATATTTTATTACCACAAGAAAGACATTTTAAAGACCTTTAAGAATTTATCACATTTAAAATGATTTTCTCCAACAGTTTCGGAAATATGAGCTTTCAAATCTTAGTGCGTAAATCTACTATTTTTTAGATTTATATGGTCATATTTCCAAAACTACAGGAGATAAATATTTCAAATGTGGTATTTTGTTAAACCTCTTTGAAATATCTATGCAACGGTAATATAAGATACAGGGTGTTTCGTTAAAAAAATCCTGATGACGGCCATATTTCTGAAACTATTAAAAATAGATATATCAAATGTGGTATTTTTATAGCTTTTAAGAAGACCTTTCAACTGATGATAAAATATACTTATATATATATACTATATATTTAAAAAAACAACTTTGTGTTATAACTTTAAATTAAAAACCAATTGAAAAATATAGGTACGCCACTGAATTCTACGTAAAAATCCTTAAAAAAATTTTATACGATTTTTTCCTATCTCTAACATCAAGCGAGTTACAAGTGCCTTGTCAAATTGACAAAATTTGAAAAACACCCTGTATCTCCAAAATGAATCAAGTTGGCTATGATTTATTTTCACCATTGAATTTGTTTCGAAAATTAAAATTGAGATTGCGCGATCAGATTTGTAGATCTCTTTAAGGCGAATTTTTTATTTTCAACGGTTCAAAAGGCGTTTTAAAGCGTATTTAAAAATAATGTCGTTAAAAATGTAGTAAAAACCGATGTTTTTAAACCTATGTATCAGCTGATAATTTTTAACCTCACTCTTCCTGTTGCTTGACCCAGCTAGCGAGTTACTTCATTTTTTAGTTATTTAATTATTTTTCCTTTCTTCATTTATTTTATGAATAATCTTTTTCGTATTTGTAACATCCACAACTACAACAGCCGCCAGATTACTTAATATCTCTCTTTCTCTCTCTCTATTTTTTTCTTGGTTTTGGTCCCTTCAGATCCAATCCACCACTCTCCCCTTCCGGACTATGCTTTCCAGGGCTTCGTCGGCGGAAAATCGGGATAATCGAGCTCGTAGCTCCCAGAAATTCCAAAAAGAAAACAAACAATTCAACAATCGATGCAATGCATAAATTGTCGGCTGTCAAACCAAGATCTGCTACTGGTGTTACGTATAACCTTCACTTTCACTACTGACAGTTCCCATGGCACGCCCATCTATTTCCCGCCATTTGAGAAATACCTCGTGTTCACCACCAAACACGATACCATCAGCTTATAGGAATCTTCACTCACAGCGCTTAGATCCAGAAGAAAGATTCCGTCAATTTAGCGTGAATCTTTCCTTGATCCCCGAAGGTAAAAAACGTTCGTACGACACCTCTAGCCGCCACTCCGGGAAGAACTTTGTAGTCCTCTACGCACGTCCGCACTGTCCGGGGTCAAACAAAGAGTCTTACTTAATATCTGTCTCTTTTAGGGGATCTCACATCTTTGCAGCGTTCTCTGACCTAATTTCAAAAACGGTTGAACACGCGACGTTGATGACGTCATCATTTACCGAAAAAATTAAGTGATTTTGAAACGTTGACAACCGTTGACAAGAAAAAATTCGGCTTTAGTTTTGCTGTACCCTGCAAGGTCAACGAAGGGCGCCACCCTGTATAGTGTATCTTAAAGTATATCGCTTTGGCATTTGACGGGCAATACCCCAATAAACCTTTAATGATTTATGACCTATTGTTATTGGGCAAACCTATGAGTTCATAATGACAGGGGTGGGCCAGGTATAAATATCTCTTGACCATTTATATAAATATGTCTGCTAATATTTTAGTTGTAGTGTAGAATAACCGTTTTTACTGTGCGTTTCGAAAAAGTTATTTTCCGAGAATACATATAAGTATGTCGCGTCGAAATCATTTGTCATTAGATGCAAAACAGGTTGTAAAAAATGTGTATGAAACTTTAATCAGTAGGGGACTTATTAAACAAGAAGCTTTAAAAAAAACCTGTCTACTTACAAAATCTCCAATATCGTCGATAAGGGATATTATTAATAGTGAAGAATTGAACAAAGGAAAAAAGCGTAGTGGTTTTCGATCTCACCGTATAGACAATAGTGATCAAGACCTAATAAGAAGGAAAATATATTGTCTTTATGAAAGCGGAGTTGTTCCTACCTTGGTTTCAAAATTATCTTTTAAAAGATATTCCCAACAACCGTGTTATTGTCATGGATAACGCAAGCTACCACAGCCGTCTGCTACACAAAGCACCAGCTTCATCAAGTTCAAAAACTGAAATCCAGGAATATTTGTTAGAAAATGATATTTATTTTGAATTCAGTTACAAAAAAGCGCAACTCTCCTCCTCCTAAATTCATATGCAATTAAAAAACAATATGTGACAATTTGGCTGAACAGGCTGGGCATACTTCTTACGTCTTCCTCCGTATCACTGTATGTTTAACCCCATAGAACATTTGTGGAACCAAGTAAAATCAAAGATTGGAGCAGAAAATGTTACACCTACTTTAAGTCCCAGTGTTATAAATTTGATAAAAAATGTAATTACTACTTTACCAGTTGAGAGCTGGAAAAATTTAGTACAGCACAATCTAAAAATTGAGGACTCTTACATTTCTGTACAAAACAACATAAATCGTATTGTAATTAATCTCAACGATGACTCTGATAGTGAAACCTAATTAGATTTAGATAAAAATGTAATTATATAGTTATAAATTTATTTATAGTTATTAAAACTTTACATATATTTAATTTCTTAATGTAATTTTAAGATTATACCTACTAAAATAAACAATAAATTATAAATCTTTATATTATTAGAGTCCGTCCCTAATGTTCTGCCCTTTAATACCTACTGATCCGCTGTTTTATTGCTGTCGGTAGGTATATTGGAGTACTGCCGTCAAAAGCCAAAGCGATATACTTTGAGATACACTATACATTCTTAATTTACCTGTGCGCTTTGTAACCTTCTAAGCAAAGGTACTCCATTTCTGTACTGTCGCTTGAGGGTCCAATAGGCTATAAGCCTTTGTATAAACTGTGATTTCTTTGTTATAGTCACCAGAGAGGCGATTTCTTGTATTCTTTCCGGTGGAATAGTGGGTATTAGAATGACTGGAGCCGATGTGCGTTTTTAGCTAACACCTGAAAAACATCAACATTTATATTTTTTAAATGTTAGTCTACAAGGTTAAACGATTTTTATTCTACAGCACTCAAGTAAAGGTCCAAGAATTACATAAAGGATAAGTATTGTCAGACTTTTCTCGCGATAACCAACATGATTGTATTTAAGATAGTACTACCGGTGTAAGTATTAAAGTTCAGAAAATTATGAAACTTAGCATACTGGTACTTTATAATTAAAATATCAACCAGTTTAATTTTCAAAGGTCAACCCAAAGTCGGTCTATATAAGGTCACGACATTCGGCAATATTGCTTTGACGTGTTATGACGTCACATCTCCCATTTTTCGGCCATGTTGTTCAGTGCCGGAGATATACCGTTTATTGTATTAGTAGAACAACCGTTTACACAACAGTTTTTAATTGTTATTAAGTTGTAAAATCTTTTACTTTAAATAAAACACATTTGGAATTACATCTTTCAACAAATATCACTTCCAAAACAATGCAAAATGAAATGCGCAAATTCTAGACGCTACTGGATTGATCTTCAGCTATGATTTTTACCCAGTCTTGCCAACTTTTCTCCGAGAAGTGCCCTTCCTTGCGTCCCCGACCTCGAACCGCCTAAAAGTTGAGGATATGTCGCAACCTTATAAATATAAACTAACCTTGAGGTCAACCGAGAACTAAAAAAAGTTATAAATATTATAAAATAATTGCTTTTAACATCGTTCCTTATGGGAAATGAAAGATTTTATTTTACTACAAAAAACTGATGTTCAGATTTCAATTAAAGTTGTGTCAACGGAAGAAAAAACAATTCTGAACATTTTGGCTTATCAAATTCTGACCTTGAGAGCTTGTGATAGGAGTAATTAAAAAATAATTGAGAAAAATATGCTATGTGACTAACATGTGGCAACGCCGCCAAGAGGTTATGCATAAAATTGATGGCAGTCCAATACGTTTTTCAGTTACAAGATCCAATGAGTGATAATAAATATTCGCAATAATTAGAAAATATGTTTTTCCCGAGTTTTTTTAAGTGAACAATTCGACGACTATAATCCGATGTATCAATATTTACGTTAGTTTGACAGGTTAGGTAAAAGAAAGTTTCCATGTTTATCCTTAAATTTATGTGCTACCTGACCTTGTTTTACGAACTTGTTATAATTTTTTCCAGTGCCTTTTCAATTAAATATTATTTTTGGTGATATAATAAGGGTGGTTTAGAGATTTTATTAGTAAATAAACATAACAATTTAAAACCGATAACGTGTTTAAAGATGCTTGTGCAGTAGATTTTTGCGTATGATTTCTATTGTTTTTACGCAGCGTTGCCAAATATAAATACCACGGTAGGCAAATTACCTGACTCTTGTAGTATCTGTAGAACTACCTTAAAAGACTTAATTTAAGCAACATTTTTGGTGTCCCAATTCACCATTGATTTAAGGTCTTGCCAAAAGATATGCATTATCTTGCAATTTTATAACAATCAAAAAATCTAACAAATTGATTTTTAACTGTTTTTAAGACAAATACAAAACTACATTTTCTTTTAAAGAATTCTATTACCCTATTTTCATGATAAGAATACGACCTGAAAGTAATGTATGCTAATAATGTGCAAAATATATGTAACAAATATGTTCTGAATGACACACTGCTTGAGTCACTGAGGTTGGGCATCTGGGTGTACTATTCAACATTCAACTTATTTTTATAATCATATTAAGAACATAGTTCAGGTAGGACATTTAAATTGTTGTATCATGGTTCGCTCGGGTTTAAAATCTGCCAGTGGTTTGGGCTCCCACTACCAATAGATACTGTCGAAATTAAGTCTGTGCAGCATAGATTTCTACATACTTTCTACAGAGACAAGAATGAGACGAGTTACTGGTCCTGGAAATTTGTCCATTGCGTTTTATCTTTCTCTGGTTTAACGCAAGTTCCTATAACTATGTCTTTGTCATTTATCATGAGAGGTAATCATAGAGGGTACAATCATCGCCTTTTCATGGTTGCAAAGTTGTTTACAATTTCTGCATGTAAACTTTAATGTATTTCTTTGGCTAACACCTGATCTCACTATATACCAAAAATTAAATATTTTTAACTAGACAACTTTGTCGCAGGCAGTCACTACGAAATGTTATTTGATAATTGTGTTTGATATTTTTTAATGGCCGATTTGATTGGACAGTTTGTTTACATTTTTTTGTGATTTATTGTGTGTTTCGTGGTTTTTTACTTTTAACTGGACTTTGAATATTGATTTTTATTAGTGGTCACAGTCTATATATAAAATTTGTGCATTTCAACAGACAATTTAAGGTAATAATAACATGGTTATCTGTAAGAAAAGTATCCAAATAAATGACATTTTTAATTAGATGTGTGTAATTATTGAACTAAACCCCAATATTTTAAATTAATAAGAAACAAAAACAAGTTAATTCTAAGGGCAAATGGCACAGCTATATAATTTGAATTTGGCAGGTAAACGATAAAGTCGACTCACGCGCCATTTGCGTTTACCTTCCTTGAAGACAGACAAGGAAGGCCCAACAGCTATCTCTTTCTCGGATAATTTATTTAAATTTAGTTGCTCGTCTCATTCTTGTCACTGCTTTAGCCTTAATTATATGTCTTTTTTAAATTATATATATTTTTTTAATTTCTCTTGTTTGTTAAAATCTTTAAACACTTTAATTTATAATTTATTGTTGTAATTGTTTTTTAGTAACAATTCTTTGCATATTTTAGGAAGAAACCAAATATTATTTTTTCAGAAAAGCAATATGGCAAAAATTTACCTTTCTCGCTTGTATCATCTTTTTCCTTGCATCCTCCTTCTTTGATCCCCCTTCTCGGCTTGAGCTTCAGCAGGTGCGTGCGTATCACAAAAGGCGATTTTTTGTACCAAAACAGGTTGACCGGCTACATCCCTGCCCTATAACAAAGGTCTTTTTATTTTAATATTAAAGCATTATTATCTTTCTTTTAGCAATGTTTTGAGCCACAAGAATAGCTGTAAATTCATTAAATTATCAAAAAAAAAACAATTAACCAATTTCAAAGAGCGTGAAATATGCCGTAAAGTCCATCAAAACGATTTAAAATATAAGAAAAAGTGGCTAATAGACCGTAAGCCAGATGCAAAATTTGTCAGTTATTACCTCTCAGTCCATAACTAGTAAAATGCTTTAAGAGGGTTGTACTTGAATCGTTGTGAGCGTCAGCTGCGTCTCCGATGGTGGAATTGTACAGGGTGCTCCAGAAAAAGATCAATATTAAACTTGTGTTTTTTGTTTAAATGGAGCACCCTGTATATTATTTTATTTTTGGATTGTAGGAGTAAAAATAATGTAAGTTTTATCAGCAATCCCTTTACCAAAACTGAAAGGTTTTAAGATTTATGGGATTTTTGACAAAATAATGACAAAAACAAAATTTGATTATATCCTACCTTACTTAAGCTTAACTATTTATATTATGTTAGATTGCTAGAAAATTAGGTGTACAATCACCGACATTTAAATTTTTTACTAGAAATTATACAGGGTGTCCAGTAACTAATATTTACTATTATATTAATTTTCGGACACCCTGTATAATTGTTAGAAAAACATTTTAATGTGATATTATACAGGGTGACGCTCTGACGCTCACAACAATTCATGTATAACCCTCTTGAAGCATTATATAAGTTATGGACTGAGAGGAAATTGGTCACGAAAATCTGTTGCTGGCTCACGGACCATAAGCATTAGAAAAATAGTATATTGTGTTACGAGTAAGAAAAGCGATATATTTCCGGACGATGGTGGCTAAAGCCTTGCCTAGCAACCACCGAGAGTCCAGAAATATACAGTTGCACATACTATTTTTTCTCCGACCACAATATTTTTTTAATTTTCTTTATTTTTTTAAATTTTGAATAAAATATTGATTTTTTGTATAATAAATATAAGCATTTTAATAATTTAATCTCGGTATAATACTACTACTATGCTGTTACATTGTCATGTATTGTTAATTGACTGACAGCATATAAAAGGGTGAGCATTCGGAAAAATATTCCCGGCCACGGCCGGAAAAGTACATTACCTAGCAGGTCCTTCTACCTATAGAAATAATGAATTTTGGAAGTAAGAAAACGTTTAGGAAAGATGTAAAATCCGTCCGATCAGAAAAAAAAATTACGTGCATTTTAAATGGAAAAACATCAAATTTAAATTATAAGTACTTAAAAATAAGTAAATAAATATCAAGAGCTAAAAATTGGTGGGATTTTTTTCTACATAAGAGTTTTGCTTGAGCATCGAAAAAAAGTTGCGGAAATGAATCGCCCTAATGTTCATATTATTTAAAAACCTATATTTAACATTAATTTTTATTATTTAAGTGTCGAGGTCTTATTTTTAAACGCGCTAATCATTTCACTTGAATAAGAATAATGGTAATAAATTTAACAACAAAGTATCATAATTTACCCCTAACATATGAGTATAATACCTTCACAGCATCCATTCTCATATACAGGCCAGCCTGTTGGGCACAAGTCACATGGAACGCTGCGTAACAAGAATTTCTGTGACACTGTATACACGCCCCGACGCCTTTCTGTTTGCATACGTAACAGGTCAATCGCCACCTAGCGGCTGGAATTGTCTCTATCGAATCTAGAACAAACATTTTAATAAAACCTTTGTTAAAATGTGCTAAAAATATTTGTAAAATTCGAGATAAATATGATGTTAAAAAAGATTAATTTCAGCTAAATTAATTAAAGAAATATAGTCCCTACAAAACATTTCTTATATTTATTGTTTTTTGGGCCACTTAACATTTAAAATTTACATGGTTAATTAACGCCTGAATAGAAATAGTTATAACGACTTACCAATAGGCTCCAAAAATACGGTGTTTGCAAATCTAACTTCCGGAATCCACAGGGCACAAACTACATGAGCCCATGTTCCACGGTCAGTCTGTTTGAAAGCACCGCCTTGGTTAGGGCACAAGACACAATCTACAGGTCGACTTGGCGATTGCAGGCATCTAAAAGTATATATTTTTGTATTTTTTTACAAAATAATGACCAAAACTTAAAACATCCAAGTTTTAAATTAAACTTAAATTATATGAAAAAATTAAGTAATATACAAGTATTTTATTAAAAATTTTCATTTTTATTGAAACTAGATCTAGTATAACAAATACACACATTTACTAGCAAGTATGTTTTTTATCAGAAATATTTCACGATTCTGAAATAACATGCAGATTTCTGATGATTTTAATATTTATGTGGACTAGCGTACCGAGGGGGAGGGACAGGGGGCGGTCCACCCTGGGCCCCCAATTAGAGAGGAGCCCCAAATGGGGTCCTCATAGAAAACAAGGTACATATTAGGGTTTTAGTATCAAAATACAAGAAGGAGGGGTCCCCAATCTTGGTCAAGTATATCATGTTAAGTTGGAAGGGGGCTCCATTTGAAGAATGAGGACCTTTTTTTGCTTGTCGAAAATTTGTTCCAAAAAAAATTGTTCACTGATAAGAAGCCCCAAATTTGTTTTTCCCCCTGGGCCCCGATACCTCTAGGGACGCCACTGCTTATGTTGTACTACCGGTTTAACCTCAAGTAATATTAACTTTGCGTTTTTAAATGAAACACCCTGTATATTAAAAAAAATAGTTTTTACAGAAAATTGTAAGTAAATATAATATGTATATATAATATGTGAATGTTCCACAAGCTATCTTAACTATTTTTTTTATAGTATTCAAGAAAATAGGGTTTAAAAGAGTTACATAATAAGCTGAAATTGATATCGATTTATTATAAAACAAATAAAGGTGGAAAAGGACTAATGGAATTTTTTAAACTTATTTATTAGACCCTATTTTCTAATGGTACAGAAATTAACTTTCAAACATAAACCACTTTAATGATTTAAATGGGAAACACTGCCTTAAGCCTTAGATTTAATTTTAATACGTTTTTAACAATATTTTTTGTTTATCCGCTCCTATCTCTAAACCTAATAGTGTTTGAGATAATATTAGAGAATCGTTACGTTGCGTAGAAAATATCGATGAAAAACGAAAATTTTCGAACACCATTTTCTTGAAAACTGATCAAGATAGATATGTATGGTGTGGCACACATATTAATTTAGAATTTTCAATAGATTTATTTGTTTGAAAGTGTACAGGAAGTTCCATTTAAACTAGCAAAGAACCATAGAACCCAGTACAAATTTTAAAATAGTACAACACTTTTAGAGAAAATTACAGAGTTGCTATTAATTTAGGAGGCTCCGGTATAATTTAATTAAATGTAAAGGAAAACAATTAACATTACTATTCAGAATATTACCTTCTACATAACCACTGTCCTTCCGGAATATAAGGGACCCCATAGCAGTCTTGATGTACCGCCAAATTGCACATATCGCAAAACAGAATAACATTGGTGTTTTGACATTCGCCATCCATGCAGATACAGCACACCGCGTCATCATCGACGACGGCACCACTCGAATGTCCGTTCACCGCTGCCTAAAAAGATGTTAATATAGGATAAAATTTATTTTTAAAAAGTATGTAGTAGAAATAAATACCAATAAAAATTCAATGGATCATTTGTCAACCCAAAAATCTTATTTCTGTACTGTTAAACATGTTTTTACCCATTTTTCTATTCCAGTCAGCAACAGCTACCGATATTAATATCAGTATTGATTTATCACCAGTCCTGGTTAGTTCTGGTTTAAAATAAAATAAAAATGTCACATCAGCAAATAAATGGTATGCGAGAAATTCGGTATTATTATTTTGTTTATTGCAATTAAATCAGAAATTCAAAGTTTATTATTAAACACTTGTTGTTTAGGTTAGCAATCATTAGCTTTAGGGGAACTGAAGTACAGATTAGGAAATCTAAAGCTTAATAGTAGGTTTTACTGTAGCCATACATTCATAAAATCTGCACTTTAAAAAATTGAGGTTTAATCCACAGAAGTGGAGATAATCCAATATTTTAAAATACTTAGCTTTGGAAATTTGTGTTTAATCACCATAGATAACCTACATATAGATCCGCAGTGACAAGAAGCATTTTTCGGATTTTTACGAGCTTGCGCAGTAAACAAATCGGGGGTGTACGAGCATGCGTACTTAAGAGCCATGGCAGAATACAATACCGGCACACCATGCTCTCCGACCACGGTCATTAACTACCGTACTCCGAACGAAAAACCCAGACAAGGCGTTGATAAATTCTTTCCGATAATGGTATAGTCTGTTCAGCGCCCGCGCGTCCACCTCCGAGAGGACTGGCACCCAAGCGCACAAACACATTTTTTTACCAATGAAAGGTAATTTTTGTTTCGCGCAGGTAATAACATTGGCAATACATCCAGATCAGTGTTAATTACACATAAGCCACTCCACTTCTTTACGCGAGTAGCGACAAATGCAATTTAATTTTCGTTTCGGCCTGGTTTGTTGATTGTCTAATGTTTTTGTTTGTTAAAATAATTATCTGCATACTTTTTAAAACTGTATGTCTAAAATACCTGCACACCACAGTTAGTATGGGAATATCTTTTAATTATGAGGATGATAGAACAACATCAGTCATACTTCAGAGGATGCCGTAGCACGTTAAATTGAGCTAAAACGCGATTCGCTGCCGTTTTTAAATATTTGTTTTGGAAATAAGTTGTATAAAAACATGTTTCTTAAAATGATCCAAAGATTATCGGAAAGTTGGTTATTTTTACGGTTTTGTAATTTTGGGAAATTTCATGTGTTAGTTATTAACATTACCAAAAATCAATTAACTTTCCGATAATATTTTGATCATTTTAAGAAACTTTCTATATACAACTTTTTTTCAAATCAAATATTTTAAAACGGCAGCAAATCGTGTTTTAGCTCAATTTAACGTGCTACGGCATCCTCTTAAAATATTTTTAAAATTATTTATTAATTATGTGCTCTACTGTTTTACATATATCCATAAATACTTACATGAGCCTCATTTTCGGCCAGTTTTCAAAAAAGTAATCAATGTAGTGCAAGACAAATTACAAATAATGTAACTATTTGCTTACCTGGAAGTACGATTCTTTCTCTAATCGATCCATAAGTAACTCAAGAGAATCCACACTAACTGGAGCTAAACCCTGAGCTTCTCTGTAGAAAGTAAAGATTATGTTATTAAACGCTGAATATATTAAATACAGTGTGTCTATGTAAGTTGGCGGCATATGGGAAACCCTTTTATTGTTAATTTTACGAAAAAAGTTATTCTATATAAAAGTTCTGCATGGTCCAAAGCCTAAAATGCAATCATTAGATATCAGATTGTGTCAGTCATGTAGGAGGTATGCTCAAGAGGAAAGTATCTGTATTTTTGCTAATATCGCAAATTGGTAAAAAGAAAAGATGTTTAGAATTAAAAATTACTTCCAAATATGCAATTTTGTTCATTTCCAAAAAAATACTGCTTTTTTTCTGCGAAAATCGAGAAAATTTAAGTTTGTACATTAGTGAATTGTACATTCTTTTGTTTTAATATTATTTAATTCAAAAAGTTTATTTAAAACTGTCCTATGACATTTATAATCATGAAATATAGTGTACTAATGTACAAACTTAAATTTTCTCGATTTTCGCAGAAAAAAAGAAGTATTTTTTTTGGAAATGAACAAACTTGCATATTTGGAAGTAATTTTTAATTCTAAAGATCTTTTCTTTATAACAATTTGCGATATTAGCTAAAATACAGGTACTTTACTCTTGAGCAAAAATTAAATTTTTGGCCAAACCTCATACATGACTGAAACAATTTGATATCTGATGATTGCATTTTAAGTTTGGGACCATGCAGAATTTTTTATAAAGGATAACTTTTTTCGTAAAATTCATAATAAAAAAGTTTCCCATATGCCGCCAACTTATGTAGACACACTGTATATATATATATACAAGGTGTTACAGAATGCAGTTAGGAAGGGCAGATTCTACTATTGCAAATATAAATAAATTCATATAATCATGCCTCTGCAAATTCTTCGTTTTCAAGATAAATAGTATTAAACTTGCAAAGAAAATATATATTTTTTTTATATCCTAACTATCCTTTCACCAAATTTTGTTTTAATTTGGCAATGTTATTTTTGGCATTGTGTCCCCAGCGGCAACTGAAGGAATATTTCTAGCAAAAAAAACTGTACGCCACTGACTATAAATGTTTTTGAATTTGTAGTACTTTCTTTAGATTAAGCAAATAAAAATACAGCTTTGATGCCTCCTATTTTTTATTATCATTTTTAGTTTAAGAGAAAAAATAATATCCACTTAACTGCATATGTTTAGACCATAAAAGAAGCATTGTGGGCACTTTTTCTTTGAAAAATTAGGTTTTAAAATTGGTTATTAGCAATTATGTAACAACAATAAATTTTTATTTAAATAAGGTTTATATTTAGTCCAACAATTTTTACTAAAATAAGGAATTACGAAATTTTTGTAATTTTTTTAAAACGTTTAACACCCTGTATATACTATATAAAAATTAAATTAAATTTGCCAAACTACAATTAACTACGGTCTTCAAATAGTGACCATTTAATTTTTACACTTCTAACCTTCTTTCATTCATTATGCCCAACCAAGCTGTATCTTCTTCATCTACATCATACTCCACTTCCCCATCCAACTCTTCAGTGCTTTTCTCTATAAACCTTATGTAGGCATTAGGCCTTGGTGGGGCATCACATATATTGTAATCTTCCAATTCCTTGTAGCTGGCCTCAGGCAGCTGAACTATCGGCTGCGGTGGGGGAATGGGCGGTATTGCAGTGACAATTGGTGTTTCTGGTTTTAGTTCATCTAAGTAAACATTATTTATTTGCAAAGAAAGAACAATCTAATATAAACAATATTTATTTCCAATGTTATTGTTGGAAAAATATGGTATTCGGGGTATAGCACAAAAATTGTTAATATCATATCTGGAAAACAGAGTACAATATGTAGTAGAAAAGAATAACATAAGTAATCAGATTAAATCGGACATGTCCCTCATTACGAAAGGTGTTCCCTGAGGTTCCATATTGGGGCCCCTCCTATACATTTTATATACTAACGAATTACCTTCTGTTATAGAAGATAAAGTGGTGATGTATGCCGATACGTACATACCTCAGTTATAATTAGTAAGGTGACTGAAAATGGCGCTGAGCGGCAACTTGAGAAATCGCTTGATAATTTAAAGTTATGGTTTTCAGAAAATAATCTAGTAATGAATGTGGATAAAACACAAATAATAGGATTCTCTGCTAGGGCAAGTACCACAACTTCATATCATTATAATGATGAGAATCTTGAAACTACAAACAAGGTGTCATTCCTTGGAATGACAATCGATCAGAGGCTAGACTGGAAAGCCCACATAGATGAACTCTCGGGTGTGTTATCGATAGTATGCTACGCCCTAAAGATATTATCGAGCGAGATTGGGGTAAATGCGGCTTTAAATGTCTATCATGCACAAATTATGTCACGAATACGCTATGGAATTGTTTTTTGGGGAAACTCGGTTGATACTGGGCGAGTGCAGATTCTACAAAAAGATGTTTAAGAACTATTTTTAAATTGTTAACTAGAGAGAGCTGTAGACCATTATTTAAAGATAAAAACTCTTTACAGTTGTTAATCTCTATATATTTGAATCAATAAAATACATAATACAAAATAAATCATTATTTGAAAATAACAAAAAAAGCACAATTATAGTACAAGAACAAAAATGATTTTTTATTGGATAAAACAAATTATACCTATGTTCAAAAAACGTGCACTACAGCCTTCTCAAAATCTGGAATAAAGTACCGACTGAAGCTAGACTGCTGCCTGAAAAAATACTTATGAAAAAATTAAAGCATTCTTATTAAAAACCCATTTTATGAGGTGAGAGAGTTTTTTCAACATTCCTGTGATATTCTGACTGTATGAATTTTAAATTTTATTTTATTTTATTTTTCACTGTATCAAACATTGTTTCTAAATATTTAAGGCCTAAGTTTTTTTATTTTATAGACAATCAAAAGCTTAAAAAATAAGGTACTCTTTATTAAAGTCGATAAACCTCACCGTTTATGCACCAATAGTCATCAAAGTTTTCATCAATTTCAATCAGTTTTTTTTTAATATTTAACACACCGTAGTACTGCAAAAACTAAGACGTTTAGGGCATATGTTTATATGAAGTTTTTCTCTTATTTTCTGTTGTAGAATCGCCCCGTAAAGTTACAAAAGGTGGCCCACCAATTAGGGTTTAAACCCTTAAAAATTTCCCCTAAGTAATCAACCAGATGACAAAAAAAAAACTAATAAAAACCCTAAATTACAATTGATGAGCTTATTGTAATAACATGATAAGCCACAAACACAAATACAAAGTTATTAAATTTCTAAGTACAAAAAATGTGTAAAATCGACTATTATTAAAAATATACTTGGATAATTTTTTATTAGTTAATTAGTTCCAAGGACAATACTTACTTTTTTTGTGGCTTATCCTGTTAATTAATAAATAAATTAGAGAATAAAAGAGATTTCTATGGCTGTGTGGCTTATCATGTTATTACAATAAACCCTTCTTGATCTATGTTATACTGAATACATTACATAATTAATACATTCAAAATATTAGAGTTCAAACGCTGTTACTTAAACACCGCTACGTCAAACTTTGATAGTAGCAAAAAGTCCCGAACATATGTTTTATTGACTACAGAAACCCTATATCTACAAATTGCGGTAACTAGTTATTCTGTGCTTCAATAAAGCGATGCCCGTGGTAAAACAAATACATGGCAAGTTGCTGCTTTTGAATGTAAACCTTTGGTTGTTGATGACGTAGCTGTGTTGAACTTACAGCGTTTGGTCTTTACCTTCTGTTTTCACTACTTCAGGTTGTGGTGTATCTTCTCTTGCGATAACATCTATAGGGTCATTGATATCCCATCTAAATTTATGATAAATTTAGTACTATACCTCAAAGCAAATCAATTATTATAAAATAATAAAAATTAAAACTTAATAGAACTATAATTTACAGGCATGAATAATAGTCCCTAAGCTAGAAATGAAATTTGCTTCATGATAATAACACTTTTAAAACATTTTTATTGGGGTTCTTTCTGACTAGTTTACCATGAATATTCATACCGCCATATATGGAAGCAGCGCGTTAACCCAGCCTGTCAATGTCAAATGTTTTGGGTGTCGAACCGGGCAAACACTTTTTTAACACGCTTTTATTAACTTGGGTTGTAACTATCTATCAATCTATCCATCTGGCTGCCTATGTAACGGAATCTTTGAGCCTAATTTTAACCAACTTCCAGCTATTCGATTTCTTTGAAACTTTGCACACGTATTAAGGACCCATGACAATGCAATAATCTGCAAACAGTATCCCGTTATCTTTTTTGAATCGCCAGGAAAAAAATTCCATTATATTATAAAAACAACACCTAGGATGCCATCTGTTGGCAAAATTTCAAACTTTGCTATTAAATGAAGAAGAAATTTTTTAGTTTTTACACAATTTGGTTAGTTGCACCATTGGTGTTCAATTTTTATGAACAATAAAAATTAATAAGTTCTTTTACACAATTGGGTTAGTTGCACCATTGGTGTTCAATTTTTATGAACAATAACAGTTAATAAATGCCGTTAACACGCTTTTATTAACTTGGGTTGTAACTATCTGGCTATGTAACGGAATCTTTGAGCCTAATTTTAACCAACTTCCAGCTATTCGATTTCTTTGAAACTTTGCACACGTATTAAGGAAACATGACAATGCAATAATCTGCAAACAGTATCCCGTTATCTTTTTGGATCGCCAGGAAAAAAATTCCATTATATTATAAAAACAACACCTAGGTTGCCATCTGTTGGCAACATTTCAAACTTTGCTATTAAATGAAGAAGAAATTTTTTTAGTGGGTTGCAATATATTGGCAACGGTCCAAACATTGCCTGGATTGCCATCTGTTGGCAAAATTTCAAACTTTGCTACTTAATGAAGAAGAAATTTTTTAGTGAGTTGCAATCTGTTGGAAAAATTTTAAAATTTGCCACTCTTGTTCATTAAAAAAATTTTCGCCATTTTGTCAAGAGTAGCAGAAACTAAAAATGAAAAATAATTAATAGTTTAAAAACTAAAAAAACACGCTTTTATATGCAACCGAACTAAAAATTAGAAAATAATTTTTCATTAAAAAAAAATATTGTCATTTCATAGTAAAAAGCGTGGGGTGATAAATATATTAAATGTTATAATTATTATATTTGCAAATATCTATGATGGAAAAGTTATGAAAAAATAGTAAAATGCACCACGCTTTTTACTATGAAATGACAATATTTTTTTAATGAAAAATTATTTTCTAATTTTTAGTTCAGGTTGCATATAAAAGCGTGTTTTTTTAGTTTTTAAACTATTAATTATTAGTAATTATTTAGTATACGGTTTTCTGCTATTTTAACGATTTTTTAAAATATTTTGACGTACATGCTATCTATTAGTTGTCCTTAATAATAATATGAAGGCGCAGTTATGGATTATTTTTATTTTATTTTTATAACAAAAAAATATTTTGTTTGACATTTGTCTACTTTTAATATGGACAATTGGCAACGTTGTATAAATGTTTAATAATAAAAGAGGGGTTATAAAGGGTGGTCAGGTTAGTTCTGGTTAGTCAATGCTTTTTTAAAATCCTTTAATTACACCAGAGACTAATACATACTTTATAAATCCAGTTTGTGTGAATTATTTCTTTTATTCACTCATAAATAAAATCAGAGCCCGTACTCTGTAAAGCAATAAAAAGAAATTTCCTGAAATATCCATATGGTTTACATTGCATAGAACGGAAATTTCTCTTCTATTGCGTTACAGAGTATGGGGCCAGACCCTTTCGATGTTGCCAAATGCTTTCCATATTTAGCATGGTATAACTGATGTTTTTAGTGGTTTTTTTACTTACTTTTAGGTTATGAATTAACGATTTTCATATTTATCATTTTTTTAACTTTATTCTCAAAAACATGTGGACAAATGTAATTTTTACTTAGTTTTACATGTGATGTTCAGTTTCATTAACTCGTTTTACCAATCTTACCCTGCCCAGCACCCTTTTTTACTCCCCGGTCCCTTAAGTTTGTTTACTGATATTTTTTTAAAACGGAATATTCTGGATGTGCGCCACTTACGTTTTATTTAGAAGACTGTTTAAAATACGTAAGTATCAATAATTTTTAAAACAACCCTTAAAATAGTAGAAAACCGTATATTAAGCTGTTACTTAAGCTTATACTACAGTATCAATAATTTTTTAAAAACCCTTAAAATAGTAGAAAACCGTATATTAAGCTGTTACTTAAGCTTATACTACAAAAGCGTGCCATTAGATACATGTGTAAGGCAAAAGTTAGAGACTCCTGCAAACCTTTGTTCATTAAGTATAAAATATTAACACTTACCAGTATTTTTATTTTAGAAACTGTCTGTCTTGTTTACAAAAAGAACGGTCAGGTCATAAATGTAGGTAATACTTATAATACCAGGCAAATTGGAAACATACCATTACCTATACCACACAGCACATTTATTTAAAAATCTATTTATTATAATTCCAAAAATGTTTAATCATTTGCCTGCTACAATAAGGGCAGTGCGCCCATTTAAAAGTTTAGGCACTCAGTTAAGGAGTTGCTGTTTCCGAAAGCCTATTATTCGCTCTCGGAGTATTTTGATGATAATATGTCTGTGATGCTATAAATTATATTAGATGTAAAATTAATTGTTGTATTTTTTCCCTATTTTATTTTATGTTATTTGTCACTGTCATTTGAATTTAAAATATAAATATTTTTATTGTTAAACCAAAAAATTGCTTCTTCTTGTTTGTTCTTTTTGTATGTATGTATATGTATATTTATAACTATGGACTTTTTTTTGTGTTGTGTTTTTTACTGTATTCCTTTAAATGATACTTTACATTTTTTAAATAATAACTTAACTTTTTAAGTTTTTTTTTAAGTGACAGTTACAGAGTCAGTGTTGTTTTGTAGCTTTATTTTAGTATACCATATTTTAATTGTTTGTACATTTGTTCATGGTTTTATCTTTTATATTGACGGTTTTAAAATTGGTTGTTTGCTTTTATGTAGATGTTTGTTATATATTTTTTTTTGCATTTAATGACAATTATTTAATCTACCTTAGTTATTTAGATATGTATATATATATATATATATATATATATATATATATATATATATATATATATATATATATATATATATATATATATATATATATATATATATATATATAAATATTTATTTTCTTAAATGTATATATTTTTTTATCGCATTGTCAATGAGAATTTTGTTCTTTGGACAATAAAGCATATTTTGAGTTTGAGTTTGAGTTTACCCTTTTTTTTGTCGAACAAGTTTGACACAATGTTTTACATGCAATTATTAAACCATAAGGCCCGTTGACATGTTTGGGAATCGGATTGGGCGGGTTTTGTAACTGTAATCCTTACGATTTTTGGCACAATGTTTAAAAAATTGTATGCAAAATATTTTAGTAAACTTGTCTGACAGGCTGGGTTAACATGCCACTTCCATATATTGCCGTATAAATATTAAGTGGTAGACTCATAAAAAACGCCTAAAAAGGTTTAAAAGTGTTATTATCATGTAGTGAATGTCATTACTGGCCCAGGGACTATAAGGAAATTAAAACATAGCATAAAATCCCTAAAAACCAGTTTAAACTGACTTACCTACAGACCACTCCATTCACTTCCAAACTGTACCATTTTCTGAGCTTCCTCAAAGGTCAGTGGTTCAGTGGATACTAGCTACAGCAGGAGTAGCCTTAGATGCTGCCTTGGGTCCCTTTCTACCTTTTTTATTTTTAGGGGTAGATGATGTTGATGGTGTAGGTGGTGTAGGATTATCATGATTATAACTCCTAAATTATTAAACAAAAATAGAACTAAAAATCATTCTTGGTCCCTACTCGTTCTATAAGGAAAAAACATTTTTCTGTCATTATTTAGTATACGGTTCTCTGCTATTTTATTTTTATTTATTTTTTTTTAAATTTTGATGTACATGTTATCTATTAGTTGTCTTTGATAATAATATGAAGGTGCAGTTATGAATTATTTGTTTATTTTTTCTTTATTAATAATAAAAAAATATTTTTTTGGCATTTGTCCACCTTTAATATGGACAATTGGCAACGTTGTATAAATGTTTAATAATAAAAGACATATTATAGGGGTGGTCAGGTTAGTTCTGGTTAGTTAACGCTTTTTTAAAATTCTTTAATTAAACCAGAGACTAATACACACCTTATAAATCCAGTTTTTGTGAATTCTTTCTTTTATCCATTCATAAATAGAATCAGACCATTCCGATGTTGCCAAATGCTTTCCATATTTGCATGGTATAATTGACGTTTTAACTCGTTTGACCTCCGAACAGTACGAACGTGCGTAGAGGACTACAAAGTTCTTCCCGGAGTGGCGGGTTAGAGGTGCCGTACGAACGTTTTTTTACCTTCGGGGATCAAGGAAAGATTTATGCTAAATTGACGGCATCTTTCTTCTGGATCTAGGGCTGTGAACGAAGATTCCTATAAGCTGATGGTATCCTGTTTGGTGGTGAACACGAGGTTTTTCTCAAATGGCGGGAAATAGAAGGGCGTGACATAGGAACTGTCAGTAGTGAAAGTGAAGGTTATACGTAACACCAGTAGCAGGTCTAGGTTTGACAGCCGACAATTTATGCATTGCATCGATTGTACAATTATTTTTGTTTTCTTTTTGAAATTTCTGGAAGCTATGAGCCTCGATTATCCAGATTTTCCGCCGACGAAGCCCTGGAAAGCATAGTCCAGAAGGGAGAGTGGTGGATTGACCTGAAGGGACCAAAACCAAGAAAAAAATAGAGAGAGAGATAATTGACGTTTTTAGTCGTTTTTTTCTTACTTTCAGGTTATGAAATTACAATTTCCATATTTATCATATTTTTATATTTATTCTTAAAAATATGTGCTCAATTTTGCATGTGATGTTCAGCTTCATTAACCTCGCTCTTACCACACTACCTGCACCCCTTTTCACTCCCTGGTCCAGTGGGCTTGCTTACTGATTTTTTTTTAAACGGGAATATTTTGAATGTGCGCCACTAATGTTTTATTTAGAAGAGTGTCTAAAATATGTAAGTATCAATAATTTTTAAAAACCCTTTAAAATAGCAGAAAACCGTATATTGAACTGTTCCCGGGTTTTTCCATAATGTTGGATTTGATTGAACTAGTGTATTTACCACTTTACCAGTTTTGAGTGGTTTTTGCCAAAATTCTGTAATCAATGAGAGACTCGAGGTAGGACCAAATACAATTATGTTGATTTTCATATATGTATATTTTGAGGCTAAGATAATGTGTGTTATAGCGCCAATAAGACCTTAAGGTACTTTGTTAGGTCTCCTTTCATGTAGAAACCTTACTCCTTTAAATGGTACTGAAGACCACAAACAGTTTTAGTATAACTCCTACCACACTTATCAATAGGGCAAAGTATATGGGGACCATGATCCGTCTCGCACTCTTACAGTGTTCAAGTATATCAAAATCTATACCCATTTTAATCGTGACTCTCCAACGGATATTTTTAAAGAAACCTCGAAAAATACAAGTTACCAAGCACTTAGTAAAAACTACAAACTGTTGTTTGTCAACAAACTCACCAAAACTTTTTTAAAAATGCCGACCATGGAAAAAATTTTTATATCGAATCAACTGTCATTAAGCGCCCTTGTGAGTCTCTTCCAGTGACGAAAATTTTTGTGCGTCACGCTCCGTTTTAAAACGCGGAGCAGATTTTATCAAATCAAATCTTAAAATTTAAAAATATTTGTTGTAGCTTTTCAAAGGTTACTTTATATTTATAAGGTTTGCGACATATCCTCAACTTTAGGCGGTTCGAGGTCAGGGGACGCAAGGAAGGGCACTCCACGGAGAAAAGTTGGCAAGACTGGGTAAAATTATTATAAAAGCTGGGCGATTTGCGCGGTTTGAGAAATAACCAATTCATAAACCGATATTGATTCGTTGGCGAGTAGTTAAATGTTCAGGTTTGCAACAATGCTCACAAATTGTTATTTTTGCCAGGGCCAACTGACCCATTTGTAATTGAAACCACAAAGCGAACAATACTGTTCGGTAATGGGCCCAGTGCACCTGCCAGCTGGAGTCAACAAATATGTACATGTCGGGCTCCAACCAAAGCAGCGCAACGGAACGCTTGACTATTTGGCAAACTTAACAGGAGTAATACTCTGAAGATATTATATGAATATAACGTTCAATAATTTTAAAGTATACTAATAGAGAGGTGCGCTTTTTTGTGTTTTTTTAGTAAAAGGAAATATGTTTAATATAGCTTATAACTTTAAGATAGTCAAAACTGAATATATGCCACTCAATATAAGAAGCAACTTTTTTTTTTGCTAGTTTGAAAATAAAAGCTCTAAAAATATTTCCTGCGCCGTGCTAAGACAAGAGGTCGTATCTGGTTTCAGTAAAGTTTAGAGTTATTTAAAGATTTATAAACCTAACTGGAAAAGTGTTTTTCCATAATAATTAAGAAAAACTTTTGGACCACTAACGAAAAATATGGTAATCTGTAAATACCGGAACAGCTTGATATCGTAAATATTACGATAAAAAGAGAATTCGATAACTTTGATAGATTCGACTTTTGGATTTAGTAATAATGTTTTTTTTATTATAGTGTTGTATGCCACATTTATGGTCTCAGATCAGAGATACGACTTTTCGTTGTAAAATGGACTATTTAAGATATTTTAAGTTAAACTGAATTTGTGACAAATGGATAAATTAGTACACAATAAAATTACGGTAGAAAAATAATTTATTTTTACAATTAAACAAAAGGTAACTGGTAACTGGAAAACTAACATTTATTCTAAAAATCTTTCCATTAGTGAACATATTACAAAGAAGGTCAATCCAACTCAGGTTCTTCTAGGTTTCAGGCTGAAGTCTTCCCAAAACTTCAGCCTACTTTTTGGTAAACACATATCATGGTTTTACTTTGGTTTGTTTTCGAACTATACTTATCCCCTTAGTTGAGGATTCTGATTGTCGGTTGAGCTATACCATCTTTTAAAGATCTTGTGCGTCAAAATACATAGTTCAACAGCTCTTCATTAAGAAACTTTGTTTTATAAAGAGTTTTTTAGAACCTCTAATAAAATTTACTTCACAAAGTTTGATAAGTATGGTTTGGGTACCCTTTTACTAAGTTTGAATCTAGATGAATGGTCTTTAACATCTAAAAATCATTAAATTTCATCTCAATGCAAATTGTTTTCCGCTATTCGATGTTTGAACACAGTTTTTATAGTGGTAAAATCTAAAATTTTGTTTTTTTGTTTTTAATGACTTTTCCACCTGATGGTGAAATGAGTCAGCGCTCATAAGTATGACCTGTTTGTAAATATTTAAACTTTAATACAAATAATAGCAGTGTGTCAGTTTGATAGTTCGTCAAAAAACAGTAAAGTGACCAGTTTTTGTTCTGGGCTGCACAGTTCATCAATCAAGTTCTTAACTTTATTACGTCCTGTTTATGCCAAAAATCCTATTAAAAGCTGATGTTCAAATCAGACCTGATCTTTGGCGGTAGCTTCATGCCATATAATATTGGCTTTATTTTTGTTTGTTAACCCCAGGAACAAAACTTTCGTTAAAACAAATAATCCTAGGAATAAATAAAATCTCTTTGAACATTTCGCATCGAGGTAACATCACAACCCAAAAGATATTAAAATATACATATTTGAATTATTGTGGAATTGTTTATATGTCTACTTACTTTTTGTAAATCTGCAGAAAGAATAATCTGTTTTCATCACCTTCAGGTGGAAACATCTTTTTTTATACTCTTGACCTTGTTGCTTCTTCTGTTGATCGTTTATTAGACATTGCTCGCAATCTAGTTGAATGTTATCTTTTTCAGTGTTTTAGAAGTTTTAATGTGATTTTTCAAATGCCTCACATTGCCAACATTCTTCGTATCCCAGTGCAAAAATGTCATTCATGTCTCTAGCTTCCTTTCTGTATAATTCGTAAGAGACTTTTTATCTGGATATGTTTCGCAGTAGTGTTTATACATTAAGTTTATATTTATGTCGCTGGGTAAGTAAAGTCTTTGTGGTGCATGCTCACGTCGGTAATGTGATATGGACGGGTTAAAGGATATAATATGATTTTTATGTCTTCTTTATCGATTTTTTTCCGACGGGTGTCCCTTTTTAATGGGTTTAGTAACAAGTCCATTAGCTGATGTTTTTGAAAGAACATCCCTCACGATTCTATCATTGTGAAGAGGATATCCCAAGGTTCCTAGGAAAAATTTTTTACATACTTGGACGTCTACATTGTGGTCGTTTTTAAAATAATATTGTATGGTCTTATTTCTACGAGAATTTTCTCCTGCACAACTTTTCTTCTTTACGGTGTTTTTTGCAGCGCTAAATATAAATTGCCGTTGTTGGTTTTCTGTTAGGTTCCAGTATTCAGAATGAATTATTGTCTGTCTTTCTTTGTTAATGTTTTGTAAACATTTTCTACTACAACCACCATTGCATGTCTCCCTTAAAACAAATTTTGATTTTTTTCATTTTTCCTGGCTTTCTTTCTTTCTTCAAGAGAAGTATCAAATCTTTTCCTTTTCCTTATTGTTCCCTTTTTAGTGTAATTCCTTTGTCTGTTTTTTCACTAATATCTAAAGCTGAATTTACGATATCGTTAAGAATTTGTTTTACTACCTCTTCTGGATCGATAATAGGCCCTCGAATCAAAACGTTGGATACAATGTTGATCTTTTTGTGTTCTGAAAATACTCGTATTTATTAAAACAAAAATCAAGCTACTCTAACGATATATACATACCCACATCAATACCTCGTGGTTTATGATCATTCTTCTCTATAGTCGCAAAAATAGAGTATTCCGGAATTTCTCCCATTATTTCTTTTGAATTTTCTGATAAAGGTACATCCTTTATAACTAATGGATAAATATTGCTTTCATTTGAGAGCACGGTTTCTAAAAATGGTAATTTTGTATATAAATAACTCTAAAATCTTAATTTCCTTTATTGCTTACTGTTTCCTTTTTTGGGTTTGGTTTCGGGATAGGGTTTATAATCTGGATCTGTCGTAAATTCATCATTGGATTTTTCCAATTTGCGTTTGCATTTAATCATTTTTCAGCTAGCTGCTGGTTTAGCGCCAAAGTTAACATTTTTTTGATCGGTCAGACATAATTCTTTTCTTTTCAAGAAAAAGTGTGGCTACGTACCTTAACTAAAACAAAGAATTAAAGTTTCATTATCACCGGTGTCTCAAATAATATAATATATATTATTGTGTTTATACGAGATTTATGGCCGGTTGCGCAAAACTTAACGAATGATCAATAACTACTAAGGAAACAATTTAATTGACAATGAAAATCATAGTAATTAACGGTCCATTAATTTCTATGCAACCCAAATAAACGACTTCAAACAATTGAACGTTAAAATTCAACTTCAAATTCTCAGAATAATGTTTTTGAGTTAGTGGATTTAGCTTACAAACAGACGTTATTATCCAAATCAGCCCCCTCCCCCAAAAGTGAGTGGTCATCAGTAACTTTGATAATATTAATAGAAAAAAAAACATTAAAACTCATTACCGCAAATTTTTTAGGAACATAACCTCAAATAAGCTGACCTTATTTAATCTGTTCAGATATTAAAATGCATATTTATAAATAAAATGGATCATTCATCATTCGATTTCGATTGTAAATGATATTAATATAATGAAATAGACAATATTACTTACCCAATTCTAGAAGAACAAAAACGAAAGCACACACCTCACCACGTGTTTGTACAACATAACCTCACTTTAAATTTTGTTTTATTACTAAATCAAAAAGTCGTAAGTATCCGATTTTAAACAGATTGTGTTCTAATCCTAAGTTCAAAAGTCGTATCTTCGTATACTTTTAGAAGATACGACAAATTGACTTGGTATAGGTCCCATAGGACATTTGGACTATGTATGTTGAAAAATAATAAAATACATATACTAAGGGGAAAAGTAGTATCTGTCAGATAGAACAATTTGTTTTAGCACAGGTAGAGATAGGATGTTTTGACTTAGTAGGTGCTGCAAATTTGAAATTTACGACAAATTTCGTAGTTTATTTGTCCTATTTCGGCTATAGATACGACTTTATGAATTAGTACATAGATAGATCTTAGTTAGTAGATGCGAAATATACAAAAATCTCAAAATCCATTTTTTGGTCACTTACGACCTCTTGTGATGATCAATCCAGTGGCGTCTAGAATTTGTGCATTTCATTTTGCATTGTTTTGGAAGTGATATTTGTTGAAAGAAGTAACTCCGAATGTTTCTTATTTAAAGTAAAATAATTTACAACCCAATAATAATTAAAAGCTGTTGGGTAAACGGTTGTTCTACTAATACAATAATACCGTTTATCTCCGACACTGAACAACATGGCTGAAAAATGGGAGATGTGACGTCATAACACGTCAAAGCAATATGGCCGAATGTCGTGACCTTATATAGACCGACTTTGGTAGCTTTCGTCAGATCAAAAATGTCGAAGCTAGTTGATCAATTTCAAACGCAAAAATTGTTTTGCGTGAAATTAATATTGTGCAGTACCTATACTTTGGTAACTATAAATTGATAATGAATCTACCAAGTAACTCCGGTTACTGTGGTTTTAAACCAATAAAATATATTTTTTATTGTGGTACCTAACTAGGGTTACTGACTTTTTAAACTAATGAAACTATTTTTGTTCAGGTGTTTTTTTCAATTTATAGTAGTGAACAGTACCTAATGTTTACCAATATACTACTAAGAAGAACTTTTACTTTTGCTTGCGACGGACTTATGTAAATGTCACTTGAAAATAGGTCCATAGCTTTTTTGTAAATAATTTTTAAAGTTGATAAAATTTATTTCCACAATTTGCGAGTTCAATCAACTTCACAATGTTGCCAGTGCTTATGTAAAAAGCGTCACGTTAAATAAATATGCCAACAAAGGAACAAGCAATAGAAAAGGGATGTCGTAGCTTGTATCTTTTGTGACGTAGGCACACTCCAACTACGTCATCGGACTATGCGGCGTTTAAAATAATTTCGCGGGCATTTCCACAAAAATGCAAATTTTGGCATTATTACAAACAATTTTGCAATTTTCGGGAAAATTTGACGAAAACAAATAGAATCCAATCTAGACAGCAAAGAGGCACGCGTGTTCCAATGCGTCCATGTCGCGCTAACGCCCCGCTCGCTGTTTTCCGGAAGTTTAAAGTGAAATATTGGGGCTGTCACAGAAAATATTGATTGGAAAAAATGATATTTTGGCACTTGGATCAATTAAAATTTCAACTCTTCAATATAAATTTTTAAAAAACCCTATTCTTAAAACCAGCGTAATAAATTATACCAGACCTTCGTTATTTTGTAAAAGCTAAAATTTTGTCAGTGCATGCTCCCAACATAGGTAGAAGTAATGGTAGACTATGAAATTTGACTCATAGTGGCTTTGGCAGCTACCAGAGGTACCAAAGGTTGTTAAATTGAAACTTATATAACTTTCATCATTTTGTAAGAGGTTTTTTGGTACCTATTAGAAGATATTTTTTCAGTCGCCAGACAGTTTTGTCAGTTGCAATCCCTTGGCAGGCAAACATTTTAAGGTGGTCCGAGGAACTCCAATATTTCTAATATTTAACAAGATATAAATAACATTCCTAAATAAGAGTTGTAGGGTTACCAAATAGGCATGTCCTAAATATATTTCGATGTATATAGTGTCCCAAAAAAAGTTTATTGCTGTGACGTTAGTTTTTTAAATTGTTTTTTGGGACACTCTGTATCCATCAAAATATTTTTAGGACATGCCTATTTGGAAACCCTACAACGTTTATAAAAGATTTTTTGTCATATCTTGTTAAATAACAGAAATATCCCATATAACATTTTTGCCGGCGAAGGCATTGGCAAAAAGGTATCAAAAGACATCAAAATGGGCAATTGGCCGTTATTAGGCCACATTTTGCAGAAAATGTGATGGCATTTATCATTAATAAGTTATGATGAAAAAATGCGTTTAGGATGATGGCATCCATCATTAATAAGTTATGCTGAAAAAATGCATTTAGGATGATGTCATCCATCATTAAAAGGTTTTGGCAAAAATATGCCTTTTAGATGATGGGATTACATTATTTTTTCCTAATGACAATAAAATGCATTTTTACAGTCCAGGGAACTAAAATGTGCAAAATTAATGCACATGCATAATGTGTGTTTATGTACACTGTACAGGGTGTCCCATATAAAATTAAATACTATAATTTTGGAAAAACCATAAGAGATACAGGAAAAAGTTAAATGCAGAAGTTGTTCAGTGAAATGTATTTTTAGTATTTTTATTGTATCTTTTATGGTTTTTCCAAAATTATAGTATTTAATTTTATATGGGACACCCTGTACATAAACACACATTATGCATGTGCATTATTTATGCGCACACACCATCCCTGGACGGTAAAAATGCATTTTATTGTCATTAGAAAAAAATAATGTAATGCCATCATCTAAAAGGCGTATTTTTGCCAAAACCTGTTTAATGATGGATGCCATCATCCTAAATGCATTTTTTCAGCATTCTTATTGATGATGGATGCCATCATCCTAACCGCATTTTGTTCATCATAACTTATTAATGATAAATGCCATCACATTTTCTGCAACACGTGGCCTAATAACGGCCAATTTGCCCATTTTGATATCTTTTGATACCTTTTTGCCAATGCCTTGCCGGCAAAAATGTTATATGGGATTGGACTTTCTCCGACCATTGGGCTACCTTAAAATGTTTGTCTGCCAAGGGGTTGGAATTGTCAAAACTGTCTGGCAACTGAGGAAATATTTTCTTATGGGCGCCCAAGTAACATATCTAAAATTAAGTTTTTACAAAATGACGAAAGTTAAGTTTCAATTCATTAACCTTTGAACCTGGTATCTGCCAAAGCCACTATGTGTCAAACCTCATAGTCTACCATCACTTCTACCTATATGTTGGGACTTTGGAACGTGCAGTGACAAACTTTCAGCTTTTACAAAAAAATAACGAAGATCTGCGGCTCACATGCTCTTACTTTAATACTACCTTCTTACCTACCACCTTATACCGAACGAATCCACCAGCACAAACTCAACCAGCAATAATTTTAAAATTCTGTCACCGTCAAAATTGTTTTTTCAAGTACTGTCATCACAACATGCTTTATGTAAACGAAAAACCCGAAAGAAATTAAAAATTAAATAAGATTTTTGTTGAAAATTATAGTTAAAATGCAACAGTACACTCTGGTAGACCGCCCTGTAATATTAAGTGAGAATAAGCGGAACGTGATACCCCACGGGAGGCCACTGAGTCCTATTGGTACTGTGAGATCTATGCGACCATTTTTCGTGCCAAGACAAGTATCAGGTAAGTCAGGGCCGTATTATCCATTAGGCTGACTAGGCTACAGCCTAGGGCGCCATGAAAAGTAGGCGCCAGACAGGGGAGTAATAGGCGCTAGACAGGGAGGTTTTAAAAATGTTTAGGTTGAGTGGGGATTTTGGTGAGTAATTTTTCTGTGAATAGGGTGCTTTGGAATGAAATAGGGAAATAGGCGTGAAAAGGAGGGAATGACCTTTTTTTGTCATCAAATTTTATTTTCGGGTGGTAAAGAATTTTCCGACAAAAAGAGTGACGCGTCCGCCCAGTCCGACACCCAAAACATTTCACATTGACGGGCTGGGATAAAGCGCCACTTCCATATATGGCGGTATCAATATTCGTGGTGGACTCGTCAAAAGGAAGCCCCCTGAAAAAGGTTTTAAAAGTGTTCATATGATGAAGTCCATTTCATTACTGGCTCGCAGGGACTAGAACGTACTTTTTTGCAATGTTAATAATTTAACGAAGACTTTTATAATCCTTTCAGGTTCACTCAGTCAAGAAAAAGAAAAACATGGCGACACCATCTCCCTCAATAAACCTCTATCGGTTCCCTCCACGTCTCTCATGCAATACCATAAGTCGGCCCATGAGAATCTCATGACGATCAACAACAATTTGAGCAACATGCTCAAAGAGAGTTGTGCTGGGATCGACAGCATCTGTCAAAAAGTTCGACTGTGTCTATTGGAAGCAAATACTATAAAGTATGTTTTTCTTTTACTTACGGAACAAACTACAATATCTATATCTACAAAGTGTTATATTCATAAAAAGTAGTACCAGTATTAAAACGATATGTACCCTACCTTATTTTTACGTAAAACCTTTTTTTACCGATTTTTGTTGGAGTGTATTAAATGTCATAGATTTTCAATAAAAGAAAACATTGGCGTGCACTCGTTTTTTAAATATTTGGGTGGCAATGCTTAACAAATTTTGTCTTTGTCAGTTACATGATGCCATGTCAATTATCTAAAGCCGCGTACAGATCTGCACACGCATACGTTGAGCGAAGACACATACACATGCGTGTGCAAATGTGGACGTCACTTTCGTGGCTTCTCGCCGCATGCGTTGCTTCTCGCCGCATGCGCTGCTTCGCGAATAACTTGAGCGCGCACGTCGCGAGCCAGCCTGGTGTCGGTTTTTCGAACACTTCAAAGAAACATGCGTATGCGTTCGCGCTCAGTTTGGACAGAAACAATCGCCTGTTGTATTCTCGGGATTTTTGTAGTGAAAGTTTTTGTTTATTGATAAAAATGGAGTGGTCCAATGAAGATTGGCTTGCGCTTATTGACCAGTATGAAAAATATCACATATTATTGGATACAAGACACCGTACATTCTTTCAGCGCACTTGCCGGAGCGCCGTGAACACGCACGCATACGTAGCAATAAAAATTTCCGACGAATGATCTGAGCGCGCACGGCTTGAGCACACGTGTGTGGTGTAGTTACTCAGCGTATGCGTGTGCAGATCTGTACGCGGCTTAAAATTAAAAAGTGTCATGTAGTCTGCAAAATAGAAGGAAAATAAATATTTTGATTTATTTACATATTGTACAGTGTGTCCCAGGGTAGGTGTTACAAGAGGACAAATGGACCAAAAAATTTAAACGTCCTTTTGGGAAAACTGGTCGTCGCATAGCCCAAAACTACTAAATAATTTTTTTACTCCAATTGGTAATATACAGGGTGAGTTATAACTAAACATATAAAAAATGACCAAGAGTAAACTACCTTTATTGTTAAAAATATGACAAAATTGTATTAGTAAATGTTGTATACAATTAAATTATATGTTAAAAGTTAAAGTTAAAATATTAAAGTAAAAAAGTATTTTTTTTTACTTTAATTTTGTAAGGGTAGGTTTAAAAGCGTAGAGCTTCATATACATTTTTTCAAAATGCCATTCGTTTTCAAGTTACAAGCCGTCAAAGTTCAATTTTTATTTTGGTTTTTTCACCATATTGCATTTATTTTTTAACCAATCCAGTTGATATTTGGCACGCAAATCGAGCTTTGCAGATTCTAAAATTTTAAGATAAAAGGACTTTTTTAAATACCGCCAGAGGGCACTTTACCTAAAACTTAAAATCTATTTGCATCATAACTTTCTTATTTTGACAGATATTGCAAAGCTGGGGGCGCCATTTTATAGACAATCAAAAACTTAAAAAAATAAGGTACTCTTTATTAAGGTCGATAAACCTCACCGTTTAGGCACCAATAAACATCAAAGTTTTCATCAATTTCAATCAAATTACCTACATACATACAGGGTGTCCAGTAACTCGACCGACAAACTTTACGGGGCGATTCTACAACAGAAAAGAAGAAAAAACTTCATATAAACATATGTCCTAAACGTCTTAGTTTTTAAACTACGGTGTGTTAAATATTTAAAAAAACTTTTTGTCTTAATCACCCTGTATAAAAAAATTAAAATCCAAGATGGATTACTTTTTCTCCACAACTACGTTATGGGTACATATTTTTCACAACTACTTTAACATGAAATCGTTGGTTAGTTCTGGTTAGTTATAGTCAGACATTAAATGAACTCAATAAAATGAGAAGTATCAACTAACAACAGAACTAAAAACTTGAAAATTAGTTTTTAGATTTAACGGTTTTATTCCACTTAAAGCTAAAAATAATTTAGTAAGTCCTAGCTATCAGATCGCACAAATCTTCTCTTCAATCTGGGGTTATCAGACAAATAATAAAACCGTTGGGCCTAGTAAATATTATGATAGAAATGTCCAGTGCCCAACGATTTTTTTGTCTGATCAGTACCCCATATTAAAGAGAAGATTAGTACGATCTGATAGCTAGGACTTACTAAATTATTTTTAGCTTTAAGTGGAATAAAACCGTTTAACATATCTTTTTTAAATATAATTTATTTATGAATATCACCGTACTTATGAAAAAAATTAAACATGTAAATAGGCATACACATGGTGAGCCATGCCTAAAGTCTGCAAGTAAGAGAGATACTATAAATTTACGTAAACACGCCGTCAGTTCAGTATACATACAAACGGTCGCACTTACTCGCGAGCTTCCTTTCAGTTCAAGTAGGCTCTAAGGCCTGACTGACCATGTGTATGTCCATTAAGAAATTTGCGCACTTAACATTACATAGAAAAATGTTAATAACACTTTAAGGTAATAAACAAAAGACCTTCATTTTTTTAGAAAACCAGAAAATGTAGACTCTCTCCTTACCTTCGCTCAAACAGAAACCTGTCGTCAGCTCAGTACTTGTGAGGAGGAAGGATCTGATTTAAAAGAAACAAATGATGTCACTCTCGACATGGTGGAGGATCTTACTGAAGAAATCAATAAAGAAAAAGAGAAACTGGAAAACGAGAAGACAGACAACGCAAAACAAAAACGTAATAAAAAATCAAACGAGAATAAGGAGCATAAAGAAATTAAAATGATAAGAAAACCTAAAAGGTTTGTATTAGGTATAATTTTAAAGTGTTACACGTTTTAATGTAATGTTTGTGACAAAAAAGTGCCATTTTTATAATTTCAAACTTTGACAATGTACAAGGATCGAATTTCGATTTCGGTATTCGGTAAGTCTTTTTGTTTGTGTTTGTTATAATAAGGAATATTTTTTCTGTACTTCTGTTTCCTTTTAGTTTTGTTTGTGAATTATTTTTGAGAAAGGCAAGGAGTACCTGCCGAAACGTTAAATATATATACCGGGTGTTGCTCCGTCGAGCGGGACATAGGGAATCCCAGTAAATTTTGAACTAGTCAAATATTGGCTCCCCTTATTATTTTAGAAAAAATGCTAATAGGATTTATTGAAGACAATAAGTTCCATCCAAAATGAAAATTTGAAAATTTTTCAACCAACCAGTAAAGAGTTAACTGCTTAAATACTTCTGCAACGTAGTATCTCATAATGCACCCTGTACTCTAGAAAACAATAATAAAAACACCATATCGATTTATCAGTGACAATTTAGATCATTAATTTATAATGTCATTGCCAAAACTGAACAATTTTATATACGGGAATTTCAAAAAGAATCCTCGCATTTCATTTTAGTTTACAGATATTATTCCAACACATGCACTCACAGTTACACAAGACAATAAAACCAATTTTTCTACGTTTAGAAATCAATTTATGATGAAAATATCAGAATTTAATCAAATGCTTAAATATTTCTCCATTAACTGACAATAACCCAAACGATTATAAAACTCATTTCTTACGTTGGTTCGTTGGTCCATCGATATTCTGGCACATTCAGCGGAAATAGCATTCCTTAGCTGGTCCAAATTTTCATATTTTTTATTGATATAAAGCTTAGTTTTTAAATGTCTCCATACAAAAAAATCGTTTGACAAAAGATCCGGAGACCTGGCTGGCCAAGATATTACGTGGTTCGGGCCTATGATCTCGTTTAATAAATGCGTTGTTCAAGTATTCGCTCACAGCGCTAGTACTGTGTGCTGGGCAGCCATTCATTTGATACCAAATCTCTTGATTTTTACGAGCAAGGTTGTTCAAAGCAGGCAAAATTTGTTCCTCTAAAAGTTCCAGAAAGTACTCCGCATTCAAATTTCGGTCAAGGAAAAATGGTCCACGGATATGATGGCCGAAATTTCCCGCCAAAACATTAATTTTTTGTGGATGTTGAGTCCTTGTCTTAACAAATCGATTTTGGTTTTCGTTACTCCAGTACCGGCAGTTTTAAATATTGGGTTCGTTGTTCAATGTAAAAAGTGTATTCGTCAGTAAAGCAAATATTTTGTAAAAACCTCTGTCAGTGTTTGTCCTCTTCATCATCTCAAAGCAAAATTCCTGTCGTCGTATTTCGTCTCCGTCTCTTAATTCTTGGTGTCTTTCGTACTTGTAAGCGTGGTATTTACATCTGTTTAAAATTCAAGATATTGTGGTGTGGTCTTGTCCAGTAATATCCTCCAGTTGTCTCGTGCTAATGTTTCCTTCGGCCTCCTCTACACAAAGTATCACGTCTAAAGCCCTCCCGTTTTGTACAATTTGTCTCTGATTTTCACGTCGATTTTCTTCACATTTGCAATTATTGATTACTGTGCCTGTAGTTTCAAATTTTTTATCGTCCGTTCTATTGTCGACTTACTTACTTGGTATTGGCCTATTGTGAAAATAGGCTGCAAACATGTCCACTACTCTTCGATAACTATTTTCCTGATAAACGATTTTATAATAATGATTTTTTGTTAATTTAAGTAGTTCATTATTTAAAAATCATGTGACATTGATCTGACAACTTGAGAGTAAGAGGTTAAATAATTTTTCTATTATTCTATTATAAACTTCTAATACTACAGGGCGGGTAAGAAGATAGGAGATTCTTAACTTGTTTTATCATTTATCTCTTAGCTGGCGGACTGAAAAGAGCTGACATTTGTACACTGGGTACTACTTTTCGTGCTCTTTAAACAATCTTAATAATATTTTCTTCTAAAATAATTAGGGGAGCTAATATTGGACCACTTCAAAATTTGCATGGGATATATATAGAAAAATTGTTTTCTTGGGATTAGATTTAAATTCTATAGATGTATTTTTGTGGGGTTATTTAAAAAATAAAACGTATTATAAAAGGCCTAAAAATTTAAACATACTGATATGTTCAATGGTGATACAATATACAGGGGTTTTATTTAAAAGTGCCATTTTATTATCGAACTTCTGACGATTTTGCGCATGGTTTTTTTTTGTTGATTCATTTTGGATTTTGCCAACTCCATGTATTTTCAGGACTCCAAGTCTAACGCCCTTTTTACGATGCTGAATCCACAAACACAATCGGCCGAATCAGTCGGTGTAACCTTAATAAGATCAAAATCCACCGCGGAAAGTTTTCACCAAACCATGAAGGAAGTGGAAAAGTTGACCGACTACGAACAGTATTTGAAAAGCCAAGTGGAGGGCATTAATAAACAAATTGAGCAGTGTTACTCTGAGTATCCGAAACTAGACTTAGACAAGAATATGGATGAAGATAAAAAGGATGCAAAAAACCACGATAAAAAGGTAAAAGTAATATTTATTAATTGAAGGGCTTATTGTAATACTACGATAAGCCACATAGCCACAGAAATCTCTTTTATTCTTTAATTAATTTAACTATTGATATGATAGAAGACAATAAAAAAACTTTTTTAAGTTCAGGTTGGCGAGAATATGTGGGCAGTCTCTCAGGTTTATATAGAACACGTAAAAATAGTATGACAAGTTCCTATAAACTTTTTTCTTTGCTTTGTGGTACTGTAAATTTGCAGTAAATTCGCGAACGACTTAGACTATAATTTCTTACAGTTAAATATTTCTAAATAAAGCCTTTTTATAAAAATAGTCAAACAATTTGGCACATTAAAGTACTGAGCTATTTATTATTTCCACTGGGCCACCTCCTAATTTTTGTCACCAGTTTTAGCTTCGTGCTAACGAAAATTTGCAATAAATTCGCGAACGGTTTTCATTTTAATTTTCTACTAACAAATATTTTCAAATAAAGCTCTCAGATAAATTTTGATAGTCAAAACATTTGGCGCAGAAAAGTTATAAGCTATTGAATATCCTGCAGCAGAGCTTCCTCCGAGTAAAAATTTTCAAAAGAATTAGTAATTAGCGAATGACTTAGAGTTTGATTTTCTACAAATTTAAATATTTGCTAATAAAGCCCTCTGATAAATTTTGATAGTCAAAATATTTTGCGCAAAAAAGTTATGAGCTATTGAATATCCTGCGGAGCTTCCTCCGGGTATAAATTTTCAAAAGAATTAGTAATTAGCAAATGACTTAGAGTTTGATTTTCTACAAATTTAAATATTTGCTAATAAAGCCCTCTGATAAATTTTGATAGTCAAAAAATTTTGCGCAAAAAGTTATGAGCTATTGAGTATCCTGCGGAGCTTCCTCCGGGTATAAATTTTCAAAAGAATTAGTAATTAGCAAATGACTTAGAGTTTGATTTTCTACAAATTTAAATATTTGCTAATAAAGCCCTCTGATAAATTTTGATAGTCAAAAAATTTTGCGCAAAAAGTTATGAGCTATTGAATATCCTGCGGCGCTTCCTCCGAGTATAAATTTTCAAAAGAATTAGTAATTAGCAAATGACTTAGAGTTTGATTTTCTACAAATTTAAATATTTTGCTAATAAAGCCCTCTGATAAATTTTGATAGTCAAAAAATTTTGCGCAAAAAAGTTATGAGCTATTGAATATCCTGCGGCGCTTCCTCCGGGTATAAATTTTCAAAAGAATTCAGTAATTAGCAAATGGCTTAGAAGTTTGATTTTCTACATTTTAAATATTTTCTAATAAAGCACTCTGATAAATTTTGATAGTCAAAAAATTTTGCGGTAAAAAGTTATGAGCTATTGAATATCCTGCGGAGCTTCCTCCGGGTATAAATTTTCAAAGAATTAGTAATTAGCAAATGACTTAGAGTTTGATTTTCTACAAATTTAAATATTTTGCTAATAAAGCCCTCTGATAAATTTTGATAGTCAAAAAATTTTGCGCAAAAAAGTTATGAGCTATTGAATATCCTGCGGAGCTTCCTCCGGGTATAAATTTTCAAAAGAATTAGTAATTAGCAAATGACTTAGAGTTTGATTTTCTACAAATTTAAATATTTGCTAATAAAGCCCTCTGATAAATTTTGATAGTCAAAAAATTTTGCGCAAAAAGTTATGAGCTATTGACTATCCTGTGGCGCTTCCTCCGGGTAAAAATTTTCAGAAGAATTCAGTAATTAGCGAATGGCTTAAAGTTTGATTTTCTACTAATTTAAATATTTTCTAATAAAGCCCTCTGATAAATTTTGATAGTCAAAAAATTTTGCGCGAAAAAGTTATGAGCTATTGAATATCCTGCGGAGCTTCCTCCGGGTATAAATTTTCACAAGAATTAGTAATTAGCAAATGACTTAGAGTTTGATTTTCTACAAATTTAAATATTTGCTAATAAAGCCCTCTGATAAATTTTGATAGTCAAAAAATTTTGCGCAAAAAAGTTATGAGCTATTGAATATCCTGCGGCGCTTCCTCCAGGCAAATTTTTTTAAGATTTAGTAATTAGCGAATGGCTTAGAGTTTGATTTTCTACTTTTAAATATTTCCAATAAAGCCTTGATGTCTATAGCAAAAATTTTGCGCAAAAAAGTTATGAGCTATTGAATATCCTGTGGCGCTTCCTCCGGGTAAAAATTTTCAGAAGATTCAGTAATTAGCGAATGGCTTAAAGTTTGATTTTCTACTTTTAAATATTTTCTAATAAAGCACTCTGATAAATTTTGATAGTCAAAAAATTTTGGGCAAAAAGTTATGAGCTATTGAATATCCTGCGGCGCTTCCTCCGGGTAAACATTTTCAAAAGAATTAGTTATTAGGAAATGGCTTAAATTTTGATTTTTTACTTTTAAATATTTTTTAATAAAGCCTTATGATACTAATGGACTAATAAATATTTCACTGGTTCACCTCCTAATTTTAGTTGCCAGTTTCAGCTTTGTGGTAACGAAAATTTACAATAAACTTTCGAAATTTTTCCTTGAAACCATAACAAATAGGAAAAAAATGTTGGACACTTTTGATTACGTTTTTAAAGCTATTTAATTGGGTAGTTTCAAAGTATATTCTTCTGCTTTTTATTTTTCATAGTAATATTTTTAGTAATACTGATATTTTTATACCTTGAATTATTGTTTTGTTTCCATACCTACTAGAATTTACATTTAAAATAAATTTGTACAAAGTATCAGTAAACGCGACGTCAACTTAATCAAACTCATTTATACAGAATCGGCCAAATAAAGTCGTTCATAGGCAATGTGAGGAGAAGAAACAGTCTAACGTGAATACCCGCATGTAAACATTTCGCGTTGTACGACGATTAGTCATCCTTTGTTGTCGCTTTACTCGCCGATATCCAAAAACCTATTTGCTTAACCAGTATAAAAAAATGAATCAATTAATTGAATTCTAGGACGACAAACCCTTGTGTTCCAAAAGGAAAAGATCCAAAGATTATAAAGATTTGACCTCGGTTGGTGAAGATCTTCAAAAGAAATTTCAGGAAATTAGAAGAATCCATAAAGATCTTATGGAGGATCAATTTTCTGATTATGATCTCACACAGCAAGATAGCCGAGAAAGAAGACATGCCTTTTGCTTTAGTAAGTATAAAATATACAATGTGTTTCACAAAAAGATGCTGATTTTTAAGAGCGATTGAAAGTGTTTCTTTGTTTATAGAAATAAATTCACATATTTTTAAAAAGCTTGTAAAATTAAAAATTATTTTTTTGACAAATATACAGGGCATTTCTATTTAAAGATCCCAACATTGGTCAATATTTTCAAAACAATAATATTTGAAAAAATTGACTACGCTACTGCATCCTACGTAAAATGTTATATAAGAATCCGCTTTGTACCTTTTTTATAAGTTATCAGCCAACTGAGATAAGGGGTCACTTGAAAAACTTTTTAAATCGCCCCGTAGCTAAAAAACTAAGATGGCTATGATGGCTTTGTTAATAAAATCTCTTGTTTTACAAAAAGTAGCTCAGTTCCGTGAAAACCGCAAGGTTCTATCTTTAATAATAACTGAGATACCCCGCTTTGACAACCAAAATGGGACACCCTGTACATACCTAATTACCAAGCCGTATATTTATTATGTGCATTATTTTTACAGACTTTTCAAAATCAGACTTTGTATATCCGGACGTCTACAGAAAACGGGCCATCACAGACCTACACAGGAGACTCGAGGCTCAGGTAGAGGCCAATGACAGTTTTATTTTTTTCAAAAACTTATGGCTAAAAATAGAAAATACATGGAACAAGAAAAACCCTCGATCGGCGGTGATACCAACAGCGAAAGGTCTGATGCAAGGTAATGTTTGTAGATTCCAAAATGGGACAAATAACCTAATAGTCTACCCAGCAAACACTATTTGCCGGCAATGTACATTTTTCATATTGGCATTGATGGTAAAGCATTGGCAATTGGCAGTCTTATACGCATTAAAAAGTCAACCCTAAATAAACACTTAATTGCCAATGAATTTTACATGCAGGCGAATTGCCGGCAAGCATACAAAAATGGCGGCATACCAATCCTGATTAAATAAAGCACGCGTTTATAAATATTGAATTTTTGAAGGCAAACCTTCAACGCATATTCATACTTTTTAAACCATATTATTAACATTGGTATTTAACTAACATTAAAGGAATTTTTTTGATCTGTTTTATTTATAATGGCAGCTAAACAACATTATTTTATGTTTTTACATAATTTAAAGGAAATGGCCTTTTCATAACATTTTATTGTTAAATATCATGCAAATAAAAATTAGGTCAAACAAAATGTTTATTATGTATTTTGGAGCGAATAAAAATAAAATGATGGTAAAATTAGCTACGTTAATTTCGACCGAAGGTGACCGCTTTGTGCATTTGTTCTCTAAGTGGTTTTCTAGCTTTTAAGTTTCTTTTTAAAGAAAAGAGTTTTTTAATAGACATAATTAAATGTATTCATTACCTAATAAGCGTGTGTTGTGTGATTAATTGGTGATGGCTAGTCGAGAAGGCAAGATATTCAAGTAGACTGTTAGGAGCTGTAAACATTTTGTTTAAAACTTTATTAAAAGTTTTAAAGACGTGTTAATAAAAATATTATATATATTTAATAGTTTTTTGACATACCGATAGATGGCGTAATGGACAATAAACTACTACGTTTCTGCAATATCTTCGCTTTTTATCGTCTAAACCGTACCCATTAGACAAAAATAATCCGTGAGCGGTCTGCGGTAGGTGATCTCACTTAGCTTTGAAAGAAATATCTTCGGCTAGTGTTAAAATCTGCATCTCCAAGTAGGACAGTGTTCCGAGAGATGGTACTTTGCATTGCAAGGAAATTGCATGCAGTAAGGAGTTTTTCCTATTTTAATTTTCAAATAAAATCTCGCATCATTTTAGCTTTAAAAAAAGTATATGCGACAATTTTCGTCAATAAGACGTCAGCTTGCTGCTTGGAAGTATCTGCATTTGCCCACTTTTGTGTCTTTTTGTTATCTTTTTGCCAATAACTTATTAATGATGGATGCCATTATCCTAAAATCCTAAATGCATTATTTTTGGCATAACTTATTAATAATATAATGGATGCCATCTTCCTAAACGCATTTTTTCATCATAACTTATTAATGACGGATGCCATCACATTATCTGCAACACGTGGCCCAATAACGGCCAATTGTCCACTTTCGTGTCTTTTTGATACCTTTTTGCCAATGCCTTGGCATTAAAGAGTGTTGGCAATGCCAGTAAATTAAATGTACAACGCCGGCAAAAAATGTTATATGGGTAGTTTCTAAATAAGGGGTGATTCATTAGGAGGTACTTAAAAAGAAAATAAAAAAAAAACTTTATTAAGTAATATTTATTATCATGGGAAAGAACTATATCCTACATTTATTTTTTAAAGATTATGGCTTTCAAATGTTGGCCTTAACTGCACCTAACATGGTCTGTTCTTAAGCTCGAATTTCCGAGCGCCAAATCAATTCGTTAAAATTATGACGTACCCTTGTAGCTACTGCCGCTATATTTTCTGCACTACGTGCTGGATGTGACTCATTTGGTCAAGAATTATCAAATAATAAAAATTGGAGATACATTTTTGTGATGGTACAGCCAATAGTCGGCTCAGTACGCCGATTATGGGTGGACGATAAGTTGCCCGAAGTGCACGAAACACATAATACAGTTGAACAAGCTTTGGACGTTGTGCCGGGGGCTAAGTCTTTCCAGAATAAGTTGTCAAATAGTACTGAACACAAATACCATAACAGTTTGACATTTGGACCCTCTCATCTATCCAAAAATACCTGCTAGAAAAAGTACCTCTAAATAAATCACCCCTTACAAAGTACTGGCGGCTAGAGACTATAGAGATGAGCTTAACTGTGAATTTTCATTCACATATATACCTGTGAATGTGATTTTTATTAACCGTGTTTTTAACCTATGATTATGAATTTAAGTATTATCAAATAAAAGAACGATAACTACGCCGTTAATTTCATAATTATGTGAAAAAGTATCATTCACAGTTTAGCCATTCACACAACAGTTAATTTGGTAATTATGTGAAAAATATCATTCACAGTTTAGCCATTCACAGGTAATAAGTAAACTGTTAATAGGTCGTGAATGTGAAATGTTATTCACAGTGAATGATTCACAGGTAGTGATTATATGCTTAACCCTACTATACCTTGTTCACTATAAATTAAGAAAAATACCTGAACAAAAAATTTATTTCATTGGTTTTAAAAGGCAGTAACCCTTGTTACCAGAATAAAAATGTATTTTATTGGTTTGAAACCACATTAACCGGAGTTACTTACTAGGTATTCATTATCAATTTATAGTGGCCAAAGTATAGAAATATCAATTTTATTTTGGCTCCGAGTCTTTCCGCATTCGCCAAACGTAAAGTTTTTACCTCGAAATCCCATAGCAGTTTTTGCGTGTTTTTTTCTTTCTGGAAGTGAGTCCTGTACGGTCTGACCGTGTTATTTTTTTAACCTGTACAGGGTGTCCCATTTTGGTTGTCCCTTATGGGAAACTTGGAAACCATAAGAGATATTAAAACATCCTCCAGCTCTTTTTGGAGAAAACATTTATGGTAAAACAGATCATCGCTATCGCGAAGCGTTTCAGAGATACAGGGTGATTCTCGATTTTTTCACTTTTGAAAAGGCCCTGTAGCTTTGTTGTTATTACAGATACGAGAAAACTAATTGCACATTATAGAGACACTTTTTTCCGTAGAATCCAGTGGCGTAGCCAAAAATTTTTTGAGCTGTCATTTTTGACATATGACCCAAACATGTTTTTTTTGATAGGGACACCCTATAAATGATTAGGTAATTAAATTGCTTGTTTTTTTCTGATTAAAATAATATATCATAATAGGTGGTTTAATAAATTTTTTACGTCAAATATTGGAAAAATTATGATTTTAAAGACGCATTTTTTTATTTTAAACTTTAAAAATTTCCTACCACTTTATTTATAAATATAGAAGTATGAAATTTTGGTAAATAATATATATGATGTAGAAGATTATTAATACGCATAATAAAATAATACACGGTGTCTCAAAAAATTAAAATATTTTTTTTATTTTAACATTTAAAAATTTCCTACAATTTTATTTATGAAAATAAAGGGATGAAATTTTGGTATTTGATAAATGTGATGGTGAAAAATATTATTATACATAAAAAAATGATACAGAGTGTCTCAAAAAATTAAAACGATTTTTTTAATTTTTAACTTTAAAAATGTCCTACAATTTTATTTATGAATATATAAGGATGAAATTATGGTGGATAATATATATGATAAGGAAGAATATTATTATATATATATAAATGATACGGTGTGTCCCAAAAAATTAAAAATAATTATTTTTATGTTAAAATTTAAAAATTCATAGCGTCCTTATTTATGAATTTGAAGCAAAAAATTTTGGTTCTGTATTACTATGATAATGTTGTATAAAAAAATTAAAATCAAAGTTATACAGGGTGTGTCAAAAAATTTTCGATTTTTTTTTGGACTTTATTTATTTTTTTTTTTGTTTTTTTTTGCTCTATTGGTAAAGTTGACATGGAGAATCCATAAAAAATAAAAAATAATAAAAAATTAAAACTTAAAAAAACTTGATAAATTTTTAAGTTTAATTAATATAACTTGTTTATTATTGTTGTTGTAAACTAATTTTTTGTTTTTTTTTCTACAGAAATGTCTCCTGAGCTAAGGGATGACAGATTCCTTTTAAAACAAAAATACAAAACAATTTAAAAAACAGATAGAAGCCGCAATGCGTCTTTAAAATCATAATTTTTCCAATATTTGACGTAAAAAATTTATTAAACCACCTACTATGATATATTATTTTAATCAGAAAAAAACAAGCAATTTAATTACCTATTCATTTATAGGGTGTCCCTAATAAAAAAAAACATGTTTGGGTCATATGTCAAAAATGACAGCTCAAAAAATTTTTTGGCTACGCCACTGGATTCTACGGAAAAAGTGTCTGTATAATGTGCAATTAGTTTTCTCGTATCTGTAATAACAACAAAGCTACAGGACCTTTTCAAAAAGTGAAAAAATCGAGAATCACCCTGTATCTCTGAAACGCTTCGCGATAGCGATGATCTGTTTTTACCATAAATGTTTTCTCCAAAAAAGAGCTCGAGGATGGGGTATCGGATTTTTAATATCTCTTATGGTTTCCAAGTTTCCCATAAGGGACAACCAAAATGGGACACCCTGTACTGTCTGATTTTAAGGAATTAAAAAAAGATTTAACTAACCAAAACTAAACATGACTCGGTTTTCGATGTTTTGTTAATTAATATTACTCAAATATTTTCTACCCATGACAGAGTATAGGTGGAGAGTCATGGTTAGTTCTACAACGGTTCTGGTTAGTTAACTCTTTTTTTTATTCCTTAATTAAACCAGACACTAATATACGCTCTATAATCCCACTTAAGAATTGTGTCCATTCTTTTTTTCATTCATTCATAGGTATAATCAGACCGTGCAGATATTAAAAACTTTGACACCTTTTAAAACGTTTTAAAAACAATTACATCGCCATTTCAATAATCCTAAAACGATTATAAGTAAAATTATTTAAACAATCGAATGAACATCACAAAAATCGTAAAATGTACTTATTAAAATAAAATTCAAATCATTAAAAAAAAATAGATATTTAACGCAAGGCGCATCTGGAGGTCTCGGACATACTCCGAGCCAAAGTAAAATTGGTGTCGCTAGACGCCAATGATACAAAGTCGTACTTTCTGATCCTACTGTCGGACACGATTTTTGAATACAATTATCTGAAGGTCAAGACGGAGGCTATAAATAGCGCCTATAGAATGATAAATACTGGAACGTGGAAACAACATCCTGGAGGACACACACTAGGGTAACGGGAATTATCGACCTACAGCCCTTGAACGTGAGATCAGACCACATGACTGGGGTCTACAACTTCAAAAAAACATATACTTAAGGTCAGCTGTAATCCTGACATATGGACAAAGGGAACACCTCCATCACTTGACAGAGGCTTGGTTTGGTACACCGATGGCTCAAAGACGGATGATGGAGTAGGTGCTGGTGTATTTGGGGCAAGGCCCAAAGCAACTATTAGCCTGCCATTAGAGAGGCAAGCCACTGTATACCAGGCAAAAATATATGCTATTCTAGCATGCCTTCAAGAGAATATGAGAAGAGGGTATCACAACCACATCATTCGCATTCTCTCAGACAGCCAGGCTGCCCTAAAAGCCTTGGATGCCCATCTTATAACATCCAAAATCAACAGGATAGAACTTCTGTGGGTTCCTGGACACTCGGAAATAGAAGGCAATAAAAAGCAGATGAACTAGCGAGAGCTGGGTCGTCTAGAAGGTTCAACGGTCCAGAGCCAGTACTCGGACTGTCCAAAGAGGTAACGAAAACAACGATAAGCAGATGGTCTCAACAACATCTTGCTCGTTGGCATACATCATCTGGCCAAAGACATGGGAAGGAGACACTGAGCGATCCTTCCAAGGAACTAAAAACTGAGGTCCTCCAGCTGAAGCGCATTCAGCTAAGACAAGTAGTAGGAGTTTTGACAGGACACTGCCATCTAAAGTTGGGCAGTTACAATGGACCCATTACATGCAGGCTTTGCGGGAAATAGGAGGAAACAGCCTCACACATAATATACAACTGCATTGCACTGACACGCAAAATACACAGTCTATTTGGGAACATACATAGCGGCAACCCGCTCCCGCATGAACATCTTGGCAGAAATCTACTAAACCTAATAAAGGGCAGTGGACTTCTGTAACAAGGAGAGGTGCACAATAAGCCAATAGGCTGCAGTGCAAACAAACGATGTCGAATCGGACGTCACGTCAAACATATCATAAATTAGTCGACCTTCAGATTATCGTATCAGATTGTCGGATTAGAAAGTAGGATGTGTGCAGCCGCTTAAGAACCGGACATACTGGGACATCTTGCCCTAGGTCTCGTCAAAAACATACAGGTATCTTTAACCCTGTCAATTTTGACATGTTTCGGGTGTCGGACTGGGCGAACGTCCGCAGGGAACAGGGAACTGTCACGTTCGATAGTTCTAAAGTAGTTTAGACTTAAATATTGTTACTCTAAACAGCAATTTTAGAGCTCTCATTTAGTTGACATAACAAATTTTACTTAGTAAACGTGACTTTTTATTTAGAAAAGGCCAAAAGAATATCCGAAAAATCTGGGGACAAGAAAAAAACAGCGTTCTCTAGCGGATTTATCTAAGAAATATCAAGACAGCCTGTGGTTTAGGCAAAGAAGCATGAGGTAATTACCCAAGAAGGCCAAATACAGAGTGGGTTATATTAGATTAAAGAAATTTTATTTGTTTTTGTTGATTTTTTTGTTTGTTTCAATAGACACATTTAAATTTAGAAACCGCGTACATAAGTCATTAGACTCCCTACTTTAATATTGTGTCTCCATGGGCGTAGCCAGGTACCGCCAGAGGGAGCCAGTTCCCCCCTCTAGCCATGGCCAAATTAATAATTTAATAATAAATGTTAAATTTATACGTTAATTTAAAAACTCCAGAACGAAAAATTTAATAAAAATATGTCTATACTCTGTTCACTATAAATTGAGAAAAAACCTGAACAAAAAATTTATTTCATTGGTTTATTGTGGTAGAAAACAAGTGAATAGACACATGCACATTTGTGTCAAACCTCGTCATACAAAATTTTATTTTTATTAATCTTAAAAGGTAAAAAAGTATAGCTTTGAAAAACACTCGGTATATTATTAGTTTCTTTGCCCCTCCCTAAACGAAATCCTGGTTCCGTCCATGTGTGTCTCACTGATTTATATTCCAGTTAAAATCAAATAAAAAAGAACGAAGAAGGGATAAAAAATCAGCATCTAAAAAGGAGGAAAAATGTACACCGAAAAGTTATACCATTCAGAGTACGCTTAGTTTGGGAAATAGATCCAATAAAAATAGACATAAAAAATCAACTTCAGGTAAGGTCCTACTAATATTTACAATTTTTATTAGTATTTTTAAGGTTTCCTGTGTTAATAACGTTTTTTCATTTATTTTATGACAAGCTTGGGCTAACAACAATAAAATTAGGCGACTTAACAACGTTGAAATTGCAATGTAGCGCCCCTATCTGAAACTTTTTAAACCATTTTGGGGCGCTATAATAGTTCTTAGTCATATTTTTCTTGCTGTTGCAGTTAGTATCGTCTTTTTTAAATATTTTTTTTAATTAAAGTTGTGTTATGTATTTTGGTGGTTGTCGTTCTTAAAAAGCACATACATATCTCTGTAAAAGGGACTTTAGGAAAATATTTTATAGGCACTTGTCACCTTACTTTTATGTGTTTATGTGCACTTCTTAATAAAGTTCCCTCCTATGGTCTTTTAACTAAACTCTGTACTTGGCTCTCTAGTTATCTATTTGATCGACGTGTATCAGTTATTGTGGACGGCCATTCTTCAAGCTTTTACCAAGTAAATGCTGGGGTCCCTCAGGGCTCAGTTCTGGCACCAACATTGTTTCTTCTTCACATCAACGACTTTCTCTCGTCCACAACTAATTCCATTCATAGTTTCGCCGACGATAGTACCCTTCACTCCAGTTTTTAGGTTCCTAACCCCATCACTAAACCTGACTTGGAAAACAAACGCAGAGCGATGCAGATATCTCTTTCTCAGGATCTTAATTTAATATTGGATTGGGGTGCTAAAAATCTCGTCCATTTTAATGCATCCAAAACAAAATCATGTTCCTTGTCGCGAAAAGAGTCATCAAATATTCGTCCTCTACTTATGAGCGGCCAAGTTTTATTGAGCAAAGACACATTTAATCTTGTGGGAGTCAAATTTGCAAGTAGCCTTAAGTGGCATAAACACATTGTATCTATAGCCACGGCAGCTTCAAAAAAAGCTTGGATTTCTCTTTCGAGCCAAAAAGTATTTTTCTTCTTTTAATTTATACACTTTATATGTGTCCCAAATCCGACCTCCCTTGGAATATTGTTCTCATATCTGGGGCATGGCGTCCCCCACAACCCTAAGCATTCTTGATTCTATTCAAAGAAGAGCTGTTCATCTTATTAATGATCCTTCACTTACAGAAAGTCTTTCCTCTCTTGCCCATCGTCGGGCTGTGGGGATTTATCGCTTTTTATAGGTAATTCCATGGCTTCTGCTCTGAAGAATTGTCCAGTATAGTTCCTCCACTTACGGTTCCCAACAGAGAAACTCGTGGTTCCGCGCGTATGCATTCCTATACGGTCCAACTGGACGGGCCCCGAACTTCTCACTTTGTTCGTTCTTTTATCCCTGGAGTGTCTAGATTGTGGAAACTGCTGCCCGCGGAGGTCTTTCCTTCCCCCAAATCTTCATTATTTAAGTCCCGTGTCAACAAACTTCTTCTTACCTTGCTTAAGACACCCACGGTACGTTAGTATTTAGGCTTTTAGCCTTCGTGGTATGTCCAAAGATAAAAAAAAACACCCTGTAAAAACTACCCGGAACGCTGACTTAACCATTTTTTTATTTTTATTTAAATTGCCGATTATAATTTATACAGTGTGACGTAAAATTTTCTTTTGATTTTTTGCCTGTAAAATTTATTATTAGTTTAGTCACAGTTTTGCTTAAGATTTTATCTAAAGTTTTTCATCAATTTTAGCACCAACATCAGCGGTTTGTGACTGTAGATTACAAATAACGAATGATCAGCCGATGAGTGAAGCGGGGAGATGCAAAATTCATTGGATGAGGGCCAAATATAATCAACTAAAACGTAAAAAATTAAAGTACCTTGACATATTGGATGATATTACCAAAAAGGACCTTCTACCCATTAAATCTGAATATCCTAGAAGAGACACAATTAAAGTAAGATTTCCATTCCGGGTGTCAACCACTGATGTGTCAACGAATTTATTAGACAAGCCATAACTCCTAAAGTTTTAGGCCGCGTCCAGACTTGCAACAATTCGCCGCGCCGCGCCACATAGCACGGACATGAACGTAAACGGAATTCACGTCGTTTTAATGGTTTGGCGAATGATTTGCCGGCAATTTAGAGCATGTTGGTTTTTTGGCGTCAAAGAAACGCGCAAACAGGTTGGTTAGTTTGGACGAATGTTCGGCGAATTGTTGCAAGTCTGGACGCGGCTTTAAGTTTCCGGCACACAGCGAGCGGCGACGGGACAGCAGCGGAACATCGACGCGTTTTAATACATTGAATCCATGCCGAGCGTCACGTCGCCGTCTCGCCTGGCGTGTCACGAAAAGGTTTTCATATGATATTGACATGCCGATTTCCCGCTGCTTTACCGTCGCCGCTCGCTGTGTGGCGAATGCTTTAGACAGATCAAAATAAGACTTGGTATAAGTAAATGGTATAGAAAGAGGAGAGTTTAGGCATATTTTACACTTTCCAGTCACTTCCGGTTTAACTGGAAATGCCTTCAATGTTATATATTTAAATGGAACACTCTGTATATTTTATCATTTTTGGATTCCTGAGACAATTCAAAGCAGTGGCGTAGCGTGCTTTGGAGTGACCCCGTATCACAATGAGTTAGAGGTCCCAAAAAACAATTTGAACAGCAAAAAAAAGGTTCTTGCTTTTGAAAGAACATTGTTTTTGCTACCATTCTTAAAGCCCAAAAAACACCTAACTTTTTTGCTTATACACATTTGGGGGACCCAAACCCTTAAAAATCCAGGAGGGTAATCAGTTCATGCAAAATCAGCTCTAAGCTGGTGCGGGGCTGCGTAGTTGCCCTGGAAGAGGTGGGTGCGTCCAACAAGCTAACCATTTCCTGGGTACCAGGACACGAAGACCACGAAGGTAATGAGGAAGCTGATAAATTTTAAAAGAAGGGGGTTGGCAGGACAATTGTAGGTCCCGAGTCCTATTGTGTTATTCCATCATGCCAAGTAAGGTCATCTATTTTATCATGGATTATGAGGGAATCACAAGTATGGTGGACGAGAACACCAGGACAACGTCAAACGATAATATTCATTAAGGTTTAGTCGCCAGAATTTACGAAATACCTTCTGAATTACAACCTGAAGGCAGTAAGAATAATAGTGGGTCAACTAACAGGTCATTTCAGACTAAATAGACACCTGGAAATCATGGTCCTGGCAGAAGAAAACCTATGTATGTTCTGCCAGGAGGAGGAAGAAACCGCAGAACACATATGGTGCAACTGTGAAGCCCCTTGGTCGTGCGGTTTGCTAGGCTGAGTGAAGACAAACCTAAAGCGGCAAGATATACCAAGGAGCCGGTTTCAAGCTTGTAGAGTCTTATAAAACAGACCGGCTTGGATAGCATGCTCTAACCTATGGACGGAGGACACACAATAAACCTAAGCAGGTTGCAGTGTTAGTGGATATGTAATTCACCTCCTAATCTAATCTACTATGAATAAACTAAATCCCAGAAAAATGTCAAGCTTACCTCTGCAAGTTTTTTTATTTTTTTTACTTTCAAAAATTTACAGGGTGATGATGTACAGGGCTGATGCTTACCAGGTGATGATTGTCGGACTTACCATGCTATGACTCATAACTATACAAATTTCTAGCCTTACAGGCCCAACGTTACTCAAAGGGTTCACTAGCTCCCCTAGTAGCAATGCACTTTTCCAGCAATGGTCGAGAATCCTTTTTCCTACGACCACATGTAAAAATAGCACACTGTTTTCATGCATAAAAATGCCTAATATCACACTAGTATTTAGTGTTGCAATGTACTTTACAACACTAGTTTAATATATGTCATGATGTCATTCTAAAAGATTGTTTTCATGCCTTACGCCAGCCAGAACAAAAAACAGCTGTCATGGCTGTCATATTGTTGTCTAAAATAAATTTGAAGTTATCATGCTGTTAATTTTAATTACATTAAAAAAATATGCAACATTTTTAAATTCTAAAATATTGAAAATTATGTAAAGCTTATAGGTAGATAATATTCGATAATAATAATTTATGTAACAAGTGCATAAAGTGATACTTTTAAGACCCTTTACGCATGTGTTACATACTATATTTTTTCCACGACCGGATAGAAATTTTCCAAAATACCATTTTATACATGTTTAATTTATCTAAACCTATTAATTTTAATTTTTGCTGCACAGCCATTATATTGCAACAAAAAATCATCATCATTGGAACAAAACACTAATTTAAAGTGTGAAAAAAGCTTTGAAGTGTTAAAAAAGTTACTTTTTTTAACACTTTATGTAGTGTATTAGAATCGTCCATCAATATCATGTTAACTGACATTTAAAGAAAAAAATATTTTAGTCTACAAGATTAAAGGACAGCTACTTGTATAAGCTGTTGTACTCAAAGACCAAGGGAACAGAACGCGCATGGGAACAGCTTTTTCAGCCAGCTCTGACATGTTCAAATGAAAATTGCATGAAATGCAGCACATCAAATATTACTGAAATTAAAGATGGCAAGAGTGATAAAAATAAAGATGAAAATAATTTAACGATATCTAAAGGAAACAAAGTAGAAGAACCACAAGATCCTAGAGGAGCATTTTATCAGGTTATTGGAAAAGTAAAAAAAAATTAAAACTATCTGTTGTTTGTTTGTCAAATGCAAAAACAAAAAGACATAAAGCAATATAATTATTTTCCAAATGTGACATTAGTATTTTATGCTTTATTTGTTTTCTGGGTGATTAAAATTAAACAAATTATTATTTGGCTTTTCTCCAGAATAAAATTTGAAAAAACTTTTATATATTATGAAGAACTATTCTGCTCTTACACAATATATTAAAAGTCATGATTACCTTAAAAGAAATAAAATAATGAAATATTTAATATTAAGTTACTTACAATACAAAGGTTTTAATCTATAAACAAAGGTTCATTATCACTCGGTAGAAATTATTTTAATCCAATAAATTAAAATCTTAACAAGACACCAGACGGAAACTGTGCCAATGGTTGCGTCTCAAAAATGTGGTAAATAGTTTACCAAAAATGTGGTAGTGTAATTCTTCATAATGTATAAAAGTTTTAATTTTCTTAAAATGTTAAATAAACTTTTTAATTTTATTCTGGGGAAAAGCCAAATAATATTTTGTTTAATTTTGTGACAAGTGTTAAGAACGCATTTTTTCTGAAAAATATTACCATTAAAAACATTACTATAAAACATAATGACAATATTTTAATCACTGGCGTTGTTAAGGGGGGTATAAAGGGAAGGGGTAACTACCCCTCCTAGGAAGATTGAAAAATTTTTGAAGGGTTATTAGAAACGAGTATGTGAAGTAGGTCTCCGTAACTTGTGAGGCTATTTTATTGGTTTTTTAGTTGTTTTGGTAATTAGAAAGTCAGTAAATATGATTTCGATATGGATTTTGCCCCACAACACGACGTTCAAACATTCTTTATTTATTCCATTACCGTCCCCCAGAAAACGAAATTGTCTACGCCAGTGATTCAAATAATATTTATGCAACATTGACAGAAACGAAAAAAATGCTTGTTTGGCAATGTTTTGTTATCCTAGTGGAGCCCAGGCAACAACTTTCAGCCGCGGGCGTAAAAGTGCTTTTTCCGCCGGTACACAAAATAACTATTATGTACTTTACAATTTTTGTTCTCTTAAATTGCAAAGCTAGATTGTTATTCTGGGCCTACTATTTCAATTGCAGTAGCTGCGATTGAAACCGCCAATTAGTGAGTAATTACCCAACATTTTAGCAACATTTGCGATATCAAGGACACAGTTTTGATGTTCTAGCCATTATACGGGATCAGAGCCGTACGCAGAGAAAGGGGAGCAATAGGAGTATTGCTGCTCAATTTTTTAGGTTGATGTTTTTTTATTTTTTTTGTAAGGTTAGGACCTTTTTTGTATTTGTCCGTACTGTGTGTATTTTTTCAAAGGTGGGGACATTTTTTTCTTGCTCTTCTCTGCGTACGGGTTGGTTAGGCTGTTGTTAACTTACATATTTTCCATTTTAGAACAATTTTTTTCCTGTAAACGCAAGATCAAACTATGACATGGACAAGGCAGGTGTCATAAGAAAATTATCAAAATATATCTTTTACGAAGGACCAAACACTAAGACCCCTGAACAAGTATATACAGTAATGCCAGGTATTTTTTAAAAATAATAAACTAATAAAATCAAAAACAGCTTTTTTTCTCTAGATAAATAAAATAGAATTATTTAAATGTAATAAAATTGTACAGAGTATATTCCAGAGTTCATGGATTTCATGTAAATTCGTGAGATTCCTTACATAATCTGGGACACCCTGTATACCTTGGCATATTTTAGGTTAATTTAATATTTTTAGTAACCTATTTTTAGTTCATGTATTCTATGACAACTCAAGAATTGGTTCCAATAACAGAAGAAATGCCGAAATACCGAAATTGCCCCTTATTCCAATGAAAGAAACCAAAGAACCTGTTAAAAAGGCCGAGTGGAATGACGTAATAAAAAGAACAAAACGTAAGTACAAAAAAAATATGCTAGGAAACCTATTAAACAAAACTTACCACCACAAAACAATGCTTTGCATTGTAAGCGAAATTCTACAGAATTTGTGTTATAGATATGACATCAATATAGAACATACAACTATATTCATAAAAATAGAAGTACGAGGAATAAAAACAGAAATTTCTTTCCTTATTTTTACGTAAAACCGGCTTCTAAAACAGACTGTTTGAAGGAGGTTAACACATCTCATATTACAGTCGAGCATGAACATGGATGAAAATAAATAAAATTAAAATAAATATAAAATATTAGTCAATATTTATCCTCATCGGCGTAACTACGGGGGCCGGGTGTTGCTAGGCCCCCAGGAAAAAATGTACCTATGTTGTATATGTGTACATGTAAGGTTTAAGCGGCATTCGGGCCCCTTCCAGGAAGTTGCCGGGCCCCCTCTTGACACCCTCCAGGTTCAATAGCTAGTTACGTCCATGTTTATCCTTCTTCTATTTTGTAGAGTACCTAAGCCTTTTCAATTCTGATATATCCGAGGTGGAATTTTTTACTGACAAAGTAAAATTTGTTAATCTTTGCAACACAGATATTTAAAAAAACGAGAGCACGCTAATGTATTTTTTTTATTAAACACCGACGACATTTAATGACGTTCAACAAAAATTCGTCAAAAAGCCAGTTTTACGCAAAAGTAAGGTAGGTTACCTCTCTTTATAATAATTATACGACTTTTTTATGAATATAATAGTATATAAAATTTAAATAAATAAAAAGATATATTTAAAAATAAAAATATATTTTATGCTTCCGCAGCAATTAGAATAGTGTACGACCCAATTTTAAGGAAAATTGAAAAGGAAATTCGTATGGTAAGCGCCAAACGTGAACAGAAAACTGGAACTTCCAAATTGGGACAGACACATTCTTGGTCGCCAAAAAGTAAGTCTTAAAAATAATTATTAAAATGTATTTTTTTTGTATGCAAGTGGTGATATCTTTTTTGACGTATAGCACTGTTATTGATTAATTTATAACTCATATTACTCATTAAAACAAATGAAAAAGCAAATGCAGTTTACAATATTTGGTAAAATGCAAAATTTTTATATTAAATTTATTCTGTAGAATGTAAAAACCTCTTTTTTACAATTTTTTTACAAGCGACGGTCTTATACGCCCTGTGGAATAAAACGGACTTCTTTAAAACCTGAATTATCAATTTTTCTTCTTAAAAGCGAAAACAGTATTTTGTTTTTTTATTTTTTGTTTAAAGAGTCATAATTAAGCTCAATATCGCTTAGCAAAATGTTATTGGTTTTTGTTCTACAGGGTGTTAAAACTAATTTTTTACCAAATATTTAGTGAAATACCTCGGAATCCACTGGACAGATTTAAGTGAAATTTGGTGTACTTTTATTATTTGGGATGACGAACACGAATATGATATCTATTTTGCCATTACTACTAGATGGCGCCACATACAATAACATTGATTGATTAAATTGGTCATAACTTTTTGACCTCCCTGTATGCACATTTGCGAGTGAAAATAATAAAACAGCTTTTAATTTTAGTCAAAAAAGGTATACTTCCTTGATCTTCAAAAAGTGGACCGTTTTCGAAATAACGACGGCACTTTTTTCTGGTAATTTTTTGTTTCAACTGGTTTGGTAAAGTTGGAAAAAGAAAAACGTTTCCACTGGGGTAATATTTCTACTATATAACTAAATATTAAGAAAATTGTAAAAGGGCAAAACTGGGTCAATATTTTTAGATTTTTCCCAATATTGCTCACCAAATAACCGCAGTGTACCCCGTGCCATGACTATTAAAATGGATACTTTAGACAAAACACCTTCGAAACAGAAAAAATCTCCTTATGACAAAGCACTACAAATGACAGAAATATTTAAAAGGTTTGTATACAATTAAAAAAGTTATTCAGGAATCTTATCTCGGTTCTTGTTATGTGCCATCGTGCCAAAAAAACTGGTAGATCAAAAAACAGGTCGGAAAGTGTCTTGGTCTATAAAAAATCGCACCCCTTATGGTATGCGTTTTGTTTGACAAGAATGTCACAAAATTAAATTACCTTTGATAACATCAAAACCTAATATTCCAATAGACCAGGAGATAAAACTAAATTTTGTTATCCCAGTTTTTCGGCGCGATGGTACCTCCTTCTATACTTTGGGCTATTTATACAGGGTGATTCAAAAATCGATCACGAAACTTAAGGGGGTGATTCTACTTGACCAAATAAGTGATAGAGCTTCATATATATTTTTTTAAATGTTATTAGTTTTCAAGTTACAAGCCGTCAAAGTTTATTTTGGTTTTTTCGCCATATTGCATTTATTTTTTAACCAATCCAGTTGATATTTGTCACACAAATCGAGCTTTGCAGATTCTAAAATTTTAAGACAAAAGTACTTTTTAAATATCGACAGAGGGCACTTTACCTAAAACTTAAAATTTATTTACATCATAACTTTTTATTTTGACAGATATTGCAAAGCTGAGGGCGCCATTTTATAGACAATCGAAAACTTAAAAAATAAGGTACGCTTTATATAATATAAGTCGATAAACCTTACCGTTTAGGCACCAATAAACATCAAAGTTTTCATCAATTTCAATCAAATTACCTACATACATACAGGGTGTCCAGTAACTCAACCGACAAACTTTACGGGGTGATTCTACAACAAAAATATTAAAAAAACTTCATATAAACGTGTGACGTTGGATTTTGCAATCACTTATAAGGGCTACTTGACGTCACTTGGGCAAATGTACCATATGGAACTATCTTCTTGGGACCATGAGACCGGTGGATCATCAAAACTAACTTCGCAGTTTTTGGACCAACTTAACTTATTGAACTAACTTAATTTAGTACAGGCATACCCCCCACTAGGGGTAGCCCGTACAGGGCTTAACTAAAACTTTAACTTTATATTTGACTTCACTAACTACTTCTTATCTGATCTTCTTTCTAAATCTTTTTCTCCCTCTTTAAATATTAAATTTTCCAGTGTTTGTTTTGCATTTCTACGCTACCCAGTTTGTTTAATGTTTTTATTTTATTATTATAAGAGTAACCTAGAAAATTGTTTAATTTTTACTTTCAAAACCTTGACACCTCACGTATATCTTTATTTAGCAAAATTCCCAAAAGGTATACTTTGTTATACTAGGTGTTCACAATATGTCTTAGTTTTTGAACTACGAGGTGTTGAAAATTTAAAAAAATACTTTTTACGGCTTGTAACTCGAAAACGAATGACATTTTGAAAAAAGTGTATATGAAGCTCTACCCTTATTTTGTCAAGTAGAATCACCCCCTTAAGTTTCGTGATCGATTTTCGAATCACCCTGTATTAAGAAAAATACCTAGTACTTAAGTAACTATGGTTACTGACTCTTTAGACCAATAAATAGTTAAGTCCATAAATTATCAAAAGAATTTTTTCAATTTTTTGAAAATAAAAAATACTACGTGGGCTTAAAAACTACTGGATTATGATATATTAATAGATTTTTCAGGTACAATTTAATTCTCTAATAAAAGTATTTAGCAATTTAATTCAATTTTCAGATCACCAAAAGCAAGTACAGAAAAAATATCACATCCAGTAATACCACCCCATTATTATAGTTCTTCTTTCGAAGGCGATATGCACCAAAAAGGTACATATTCTTTAAAAATAATATACACATACAGCCAAATCAAAAGGTTCATAGACAAATAAAGCAACAACAAAGCGGGATTGATGCGTTACCGTGTTTACATGCGGGCATTCTTGATGTAATCTCTACCTGTTAATGATCTGCAGAGGTTAGGCTGTCTCTTTTCCATGCATTGCCTATGAACCATTTAAATTCGCTGAACAGGGTATATTTGGAGCTTAAGTAAATAAAAAAATAAAAACACTCTTAAAACTTGCTTTATTTTTTAAAATATTTTTAGAAATGGATGTCAAACAAAAAATTCAAAAACAATCAGCGATGAAGCCCGTTCCAGAATTAAGAGCGACCATCAAAGGAAAATTTGGGAAAATAAATACGGAAAATCTGTGGGACAAAAGCTTTTGAATTTTATTGAAAAACAACCTGATCCTTATCAGACTCCGGTACCTAAATATGCATTACCAAGTACGTTTCTTCTAGCCTTACTGACACTACAATTTTATAAATAAACACAACTTTCATTAACAACACTAAATACGAGGGCAGTCCGTTAAGTATTAAGCCTACAAAATAAAAACGAAAATTTTGGAAAAGTGGCGATTTATTTAACAACATAGTCTCCTTTTACCTCGAGACACTTGACCCAGCGATGCTCCACTTTTTTAACCAGTGGCGGTCGGTACTAAAGGGCACAAAGGAATGTGCCCACCCTTTAAATAAACAAAAAACAACAAATTTGTTAAATGTAATTAAGTTTGAGATATTTACTATAATTTCATTAAAACACTTTTAAACACTCTTCTCCAAACTTACTTCTTGCTGCCGAACGATCTGCCTAAATATCAAAAGCTTCTTCCTAGGCTGGAAAACGCAAGAAATCTGCTCGCTTTTTCTTATGTATTTTGCTCACGTAATATTAGTCTTCTCCTTTACGCGAAAAGAGTATAAGGGAATGGGCACAAATTTGTGTGTCTCCAGTGGTTTCCAGGCAGAAGTAGAAGGTCAAACGGTAGTGTCTGGTAGTTTTAGCAATATTTATGGTTGATTATGATTATACGTTTAATTTTAACAAGTATAGTTAAGTATATTAAGAGTTATGTAATGTTACATGTGATAATTTGGAAATGGATTCACAACTGAAAATAAATACGGTGCAGTTCCTACTTTTAATTAAACAAAAAGGAAGACCTATTTCCGATCTTTAAATGAATTATGTATCTATTAGTAAAACTAGGACATACAACAGAGTTTTTAATAAGAACATTTATGGAAAATATGACTGGATGTATGGTTGTTCCGTTACAAATATGTTGTTTTGTTTTGTATGCTTATTGTTTAATAAAGCAATAACACCGTGGACTAAACATGAGGTAAACAATCTAAAACATATAGCAGAATCTAGCGAAAAAATTATATACAGAGCATCTCTAATTTCAATACCAAAGTGTTGAAGTATCTATTTTGCGGTAAGAAAAATAGACGAATGGGCTTTCTTTTTAAATAGAGGGTAACCTTTGAATACATTTCATTTCTTTTTTGTTTGTGTCCTCCCTGAAAAATTTCACGGGCCGCAACTGTTTCTCACCTGTCTAAAAATACTTTTTCTCGTGGTCTGCAAAGTAGGCCTGCCGTGGCGGTGATGACTTTCTCATTCGGCTCAAATATCCGCCCGGCAAGTGACTTTTCAAGTTTGAAATAGGAATAAGGTGCATGGGGAAGGAGTTCATAGCCCAATTCGACCAAATTGGCCGTGGCGTCGGCGGAAGTGTGTGCCGGAGCGTTGTCATGGTGGAAAAGCTATTTTTCTTTGCCAAATGGGGAAATTCTCCAATTTGGCGTCGAATCAACCTCAATAAATTTGGCATAATAGAGTCCCTGTGTCCGTTTTGACCTTCTGTAGGTAGTCGATGTAGGTAACACCTTGTAAATCCCAGTAAACGGTCGCAACGCCATCACCTTTTCGGCCGTTTGGACAGTCTTTGCCTTCTTCCACTGTTCTTTGGTCTCTGGTGTGTACCAGTGAATCCATGTTTTGTCGACGGTCACGAAACGACGCAGAAACTCTTTCGGGTTGCGCTTAAACAGAGTCAAACACTGCTCTGAAGTGGTCTTACGGTTGCTCTTGTTGGCCGACTTAAGCAAACGCGACACCCATCTCGCCGACAACTTTCTCATGCCCAAGGTCGGTCTGTCAATACGAGATCGTGGATTTTTGTTACGTTATCCTCTGTAGTAGTCGTTTTTGGAGCTCCTCGGCGTAGCTCATTAAAAACCAACGTGCGACCACGGTAAAACTCGTTAAACCAATTTTTGACGGTCGCCATCGAAGGAAAAGAGTCACCGTACACAACATCCAAGCGATTTTTAATTTCGCTGCACGACTTTCTTTAAAAAAAAAAGAAGAATTACAGAACTTATTTTGTTTTATAACGTATGTAGCAAATTTTCATTGTTCAATATTATTCCTAATATCTTTTTTATTTATTGAAATATCCACAGCTGGTGTCATGTGTTTTTAAAGGCAAAAAAATAGATTGTAAGAATATTGTAAAAATACAGTCTTGTTAGTTACAAAAATATATACATTTGATAGCGATTGTAGAACGTCGCCCAGACTCATTAAAGCAAAAGTTAATGTTGGAGCAGTTGCGCCATCTAAAGCAAAAGAACGATAGTATCCAAAGCAATATCCAGAAGGCCATAGAAGTTATCGAGAATAAAATGGTGGATATTCTTTCGAAGTAAGTTGCATATTATCACTCAATAGTAGGGGAGCCCAAGATGCTAAATGCGTCATAGAGACCTATTGGGTTGCAAAGCTTAGATGATAAGAAGAAAAAATGTTATATAATGTATACCTTTTATCGGGGCGTTAAGCGGGTGTAGACTTTTAAGTATGTAAAAAAATATTTTTATAAGGTAATAGTTCGCTATTATAAGAGATTTTCGAAGAATTCTTTTTCAGGGCGTTTCTATAGGTCGATAATGACACAAATCTGTGTGCGCGTTTTCCAAAATCCATTTCTATAATTTATTATTAATAAAAACATATCTACGGGACGGTGGAGTGAACAGGGGTGCTGGGTGGGGACAAAACAGTATAAATCTAACGTCAAACACAAGAAAACATTAATACACTGCACTCGGGGCACATGAAAAATGTAAATTAATTTTGAAAAATATTAAATTTTACAACAAACATTAATTAAAGAAGGAAAATAGGCGCATTCATTTTGGTTAGCTGATAACATGAAGTTCGTCATTATGAAAATGACAGTCTTGATAGAAGCAGCGTTGCCAAACTTCTTATGAAGAATTAACACCAAGCCTATTTCGGGGATTATCCACCATTCCCATAAGAAACAATGGTATTTTTTGTAGAAATGCCTGCTTCTTTATGTTTAGGTATTTTCCGTTTTTCTCTACAAATTATAATAGGAAGAAAGAATAACTTAATTTTTCATATGAATTTTTTCCTGTATCTTCCTTTTTTTTAAGCTATTGACACTTTCTCACTTTATTTGGCAACATCGCAAGACATTTACAGTTCTATTGCAAACTCTTCTTTTTATGCAGTGACAGTCATGGCGGAATTGTTGAACTATTATTTATTTTTAATTTTTTTAAACTATTTTTTGGACATTTTTGTAAACAGAAAGTGCGGTGTGTACTGTGAAATACTGTTTTTGGGCGTTTAATGTAGGATTTCTACTGTTTCGTCCCCACCCAGCACCCCTGTTCCCTCCACCGTCCCGTAATATGTTTTTATTAAATAATATTAAATTACAGAAATAGATTTTGGAAAACGCGCACACAAATTTGTGTTATAATCAACCTATAGAAACGCACTGAAAAAGAATTTTTCAAAAATTTCTTATAATAGCGAAAACCGCTATATCGAACTATTACCAATTATATATTTTTTGTTATCCTTGAATTATTTTCTTCAAAATAAAAAAATAACCACGCTCGAGCATGTCAAAATGATGTTTTTTTTACAACTTTGTAGCCCTCCGCTTTAGTGAAATATACACTCTTAGCATGTAATTATCTCACCCTATCTTAATCTGATGCGTACGACAATTTCTGATGGATATATTTTTGCTTTTAACGATCGCCCCTGTATACGAAGCTCATATTTGGTGGAGGTATTTCCTTTTTCTACGGTCGGTTGGAAAAATGGTGTTCTTGTGCCCTACATAAAGTGTTGAATAAATATAAAAAATCAAACATACTTTAAAAAGATAAATAAAACTCACTAAAAACTTAAAATAATAAATAAAAAAACAGAAAAATGAAGTCGGGTAATAATATTCGGTTAAACTACTAAACGTTAATAACTAAATACACAAAAGATTTGTATGATATGCTATTACCCGACTTAATTTTTCAATTTTTTTTTATTTATTAATTTTAAATTTTTAGTTAGTTTTATTTATCTTTTTAAAGTCGATTTGTTTTTTTTTATATTTATTTTACTCTTTTAGTTTTTCATTATTAACATTTAATTGGTGACGATCCACTAAAAAACAGTACAGGGTGTTCGGTTATATTTTCAACGGGGTCTACACGCATTATTGTTTAAGATAGAAAATTTTAAACCAAACACCCAGTATATTTGTCAATATTCTTAAAATTTGATTTTCCCCTATAAAAAAAATAACATAAGCTATGGTTATTTCCTAAAATAACGCATTGATCGACCTTCATAAAATTGTCCTATACTTTTGTTGCTGCATTTTTGTAACGTTAAATTTAGATTTTAATTCTTAAATAAAATTCTCAATTTTCATGCAGTGAAATTTTTAGAGGTCAATAAATGCTCTATTTCTACACATAACTATAGCTTATATTAAAATTTTATAAGGAAAAAATGAAATTTTAAGAATATTGACAAATGTACTGTGTGTTCCAATAAAAATAACAAAGATTCCTTTATTAAGAAAATACTTGTCATGGATTTTTTTAAATCCTTAAAAATCTAAAAATCTTACATTTTTGGTATAGGAATCGATTAAGAAACTTACCTTATTTTTATTCCTAAAATCTAAAAATAGCTCAAAATACAAGGTGTTCCATTTAAAAAAATTGAGATTAAGCATTTTAAATATTAAGATATTGGTCAAGCTATAAGAAATACCCTGTATAAGATGTAGTGGATTGTCTTACAGGAATTTATTTTGTAGTCCTTGATGTGTTTAAACATCTAGCTAAGTATTATTAATAACTAATTTATTTCCGATTTTACCTAATTTGCGGGTAACATGTTTTTACGAAAGTTTTGGTAAATTAAAAATGGCGCGGAAATCTCGCCACAAGTACCAAAATAAAAAAGTACTATAAGCAAAATTTTCTGCTGAATCTGATTCTGTAAACAAAAATAGGGATAACAATTTTAAAAACTAACTTCTTAGCTATAACTTTTTTTGGGACACTCTGTATACATCAAAATATTTTTAGAATATTCACGTTAAAAACCCCCAGAAACACTATTTGCCGGCAATGTACATTTTTCATATTGGCATTGATGGTAAAGCATTGGCAATTGGTGGCAATATTATGCCAACATCTTATACGCATTAAAAAGTCAACCCTAAATAAACACTTAATTGCCAATAAATTTTACATGCAGGGAATTGCCGGCAAGCATACAAAAATGGCGGCATACCAATCCTGATTAAATAAAGCACGCGTTTTTGTTGCAGGCAAATAAATATTGGATTTTTGAAGGCAAACCTTCAACGCATATTCATACTTTTAAACCATATTATTACCATTGGTATTAAACTAACATTAAAGCATTTTTTTTTGATCTGTTTTATTTAGCAGCTAGACAACATTATTTTATGTTTTTTACATAATTTAAAGGAAATTGCCTTTTCATAACATTTTATTGTTAAAAATCATGCCAATAAAAATTAGGTCAAACAAAATGTTTATTATGTATTTTGGAGCGAATAAAAATAAAATGATGGTAAAATTAGCTACATTAATTTCGACCGAAGGTGACCGCTTTGTGCATTTGTTTTCTACGTGGTTTTCTAGCTTTTTAGTTTCTTTTTTAAAGAAAAGAGTTTTTTAATAGACATAATTAAATGGATTCATTACCTAATAAGTGTGTGTTGTGTGATTAATTGGTGATGGCTAGTCGAGAAGGCAAGATATTCAAGTAGGCTGTTAGGAGCTGTAAACATTTTGTTTAAAACTTTATTAAAAGTTTTAAAGACGTGTTAATAAAAAATATTATATATATTTAATAGTTGTTTTAACATACCGATAGATGGCGTAATGGACAATAAACTACTACGTTTCTGCAATATCTTCGCTTTTATCGTCTAATTAGACAAAAATAATTCGAGAGCGGTCTGCGGTTGGTGATTTCAATTGGCTTTGAAAGAAATATCTTCGGCTAGTGTAAAAATCTGCATCTCCAAGTTGGACAGTGTTCCGAGAGATGGTACTTTGCATTGCAAGGAAATTGCATGCAGTAAGGGTATGTTTCTTCTCGGTAAGGAGTTTTTTCCTATTTTAATTTTCAAATAAAATATCGCACCATTTTAGCTTTTAAAAAAAAGTATATGCGACAATTTTCGTCAATAAGACGTCAGCTATTTGCTTGGGAGTATCTGCATTTGCCCACTTTCGTGTCTTTTTGTTATCTTTTTGCCAATAACTTATTAATGATAGATGCCATCATCTTAAACGCATTTTTGCCAATAACTTATTAATGACGGATGCCATCACATTATCTGCAACACGTGGCCTAATTACGGCCAATTGCCCACTTTCGCGTGTTTTTGATACCTCTTTGCCAATGCCTTGCCATTAAAGAGTGTTGGCAATGCCAGTAAATTAAATGTACAACGCCGGCAAAAAATATTATATGGGCCTACAACTTTTTTATAAAAACTTTTGTCATATCTCGTTAAACAACAGAAATATTGGACTTTCTCAGACAGTTGGGCCACCCTGTATGTATGTATGTATAAAGGGTCTTCTGTTAGTCATGGGATTATAATATTCCTATATTAATAAAAAATGTAATAAATTATTTAGAGCCGATTTTAAAAAAGGTAAACATAATATTTTTAAAATAAACTCACATTGTATCTTTTAGGCCAAGCACGTCCGAAAGTATAGAAGCTTTTGACGCAATGGAAAAAGAAATTACTAACGTTTTGACTTTTAATGAAAACTTCGTCTTCAGGAAAAACCCTTCCAAGACTCGAAAATTGGATGAAGCGAATACAGTATCTGATGAGGTAAAATATGAAGTTATTGCCGCCAAAAACACGTAATAATAGGAGGCCACCGAATTTTATTTTAATGTTTTTTAAATAAATAAGTCATAGGAGTGAGCCACCGGCTAGGCACACACGGTATTTAGGGACATTATCGCAAAAACCGCTGAACTTTGAAAAACTAAAGCCTATTAAAGAACAGAATTTAAAACCTTTTAAGATGAGGTGTCACTTTCCTTTTTCATTTGAACCTTTGAACCTTTTCAAGAGAGGGGAAAACTCTAAAAAAGTAAATTTTAACATTAAAATGTGCCTTCCCAAAATTAAAATTGACGTGTTTCGAATTTGTTTTTTTATAAGGGCACCAATAATGGCATTATAAGGGGAGCTGGTTTTAATTAGAAAGCACTGTACAGGAGTGGCCCACCATATTCGACCCGGTCTGTAGCTGGATAACCATGGGGTTTTTAAAAAGTAAATACTGAAACATATACAGGTCGGATAAGGCCACAGTATAAAATTATTTTACTTTATACAGGATGTCTCAAAAAGTGTGACGTATCAAAGTTATATTTTTTAAATGGAACACCCTATATTTTATGACGGTTTTAGATTCTACATAAAAAAATAATTTAGGTTTGTTAATAGTATCAAGTGTCTAATTTTATTCGTTTTTGTGATATTTGATTTTTTTCAAAATGCAGGGGTGCAATTAAATTAATTTTATTTTAACAATAATAAACTCCTTAAACTTTAAAATTTGTTACAAGATTAGGAAAAGTCTGCCTTATCATACGTAGGTCATATCGAGATCATAGATTATACAGGGTGATCAAAAAATAATTTCAATTTTTTAGAAAGTCAAATAGCAATATATCTCTTATTTTAAATGGAACACCCTGTATTTTTTTACACCACATGATGACAAAACCAAATGCTCTTATTTGATGATTTTTACTAAAAAGACACAAAGATAGGTATAGGCAACCTATACACCATTTGAAAGAGTTTTTTATTTGTCATCATGTGACGTAAAAAAAATAGGGTGTTCCATTTAAAATAAGAGAGATATGGCTATTTGATTTTCTGAAAAATTGAAATTATTTTTTGATCACCCTGTACAATATTTGATCTTGATTTGACCTACATATGATATAGCAGACTTTTTCTAATCTTGTTACACATTTTAAAGTTTAAAGTGTTAAAGTAAGAAAATCAATTTAATTTTACCTCTGCATTTTTCAAAAAATCAAATATCACAAAAACGAATAAAGTTAGACACTTAGTACTATAAGCAAACTTGAGTTATTTTTTAAAGTAGAATCTAAAACGGTCATAAAATATAGGGTGTTTTATTTAAAAAATATAACTTTGATACGTCACACTTTTTTGAGACACCCTGTATAGACTAAAATAATTTTATACTGTGGTCTTATCCGACCGGTATATGTTCCAGTATTTACTTTACACACGCAATTAATCGTGGTATTTAGCAGATACTTTAGTAAAAAAATGACATATTAGACTAAAAATCACGATTGATTGCGTGCTAAGGTATGTACATACAGTAAAGTGCTTTACACTCTGCGCCCTCTATCATCAAATTCGTTGGTTGGTAAAAAATGCTTAGAAATAAATTTGTAAAGAATTTTGTGTTCTACAACTTTTATAGTAAATATAAATGCAATTAAAAGTAAAGACTAAAATAATTTTATACTGTGGTCTTATCCGACCTGTATATGTTCCAGTATTTACTTTTTTAAAAATCCTATGGTTATCCAGCTACAGACCGTGTCGAATATGGTGGGCCACCCTGCATAATAAATATTAAAACATTTAACATTTTATAATAGTTATTCAAACGATTGGACAAAATACTTGAATCGCCAGGAATGTCCAGTTCGGGTAAGAGTAGTCAGAAAAGTGTAAGGAAAGAAGCAAAGTCCAAAGAAAAAACAAAATTACCTGATTATTTACCCCTAAGAGCACCGATATGAAACAAATATGCTTTAGGTAAATATTAATCTAAATACTATACTTATTCAGCTATTTGTTCTAAAAGTTTGATAGTAATATGACAGTTACTCTCTGTAAGCAAAACTCTAATGTCGCTTTTACATGCAACCACTGTCGCTGCCCACTTCCCTGTCCAATTCTCTGCTCACTGCCAGCAGAAGTGAGCTGCATGTAAAGGCTCACTTATGACACAAAGATGCGGCTATTATAGCTTGTGCTAGAATTAACTCATTCTGAAAGCAATGCCGCAAAGTATAGGCAAAAAATCATAATGTAAACAAACCCTTTTTGTGAACAATGATTTATTGCAGCAAAATGAATCAAACCGACGAGTTTCTGGTTCCTCACGCCAAGGCGTAGTTTTTATGGTAGGACAGACACGAAATAAGAGGATTTTTAAAGTACATGTTACGTGGTTTAGCAATTTTTTTATTTATCTAAAAAATATGTAATCGGGCTCTATCAGAGGCTATGTGCTTTCGAAAAGGTTTGTTTACTTTATCATTTTTTGGTACTTTGCGGCATTGCTTTGAGAATGAACTCTCGCAAAAGAAATCAATCATTTAGTGTTAATTTTTAAGTTTTTGTGCGAAATTTAAAACTCGTCTTGTATTAAAAGTAAAACCTGATTAGAACCAATAAATTTAACTCTTATTGAATGTGTTAACGTTGCTTTTTTGGTATAATACCAAAAGGATTTATAAATAAATAAATAAAGCCATTGAATCAGTGGCTGATCTGAGTGCCCAATTAATTTAAACTTTCACTTCGGAATCTCACGGAATAAGCTGAATATCTGTACATACCTTTATTTGGGTACAAAAATAGTCTCCTAAAAATCCTCTATGATATCGTGTAAGGAACTCGAAATATGACAGGTCAAATGTCAAAAAAATAGTTTTTTGCAAATATCTTCTTTCCTTTACTTTTAATTGCATTTATATTTTTTTATAAAAGTTGTAGAACACAAAATTCTTCACAAATTTGATTCTAAGCATTTTTGTCATACCAACGGATCCGATAATAGAGGGCGCAGCAAATACTTTAGTAAAAAGATAACATATAAGACTAAAAATCACGGAAAAAAGGAAAGGAGATATTCGCAAAAAACTATTTTTTTCTGACATTTGTCCTGTTATATTTCGAGTTCCTTACACGATATTATAGGGAATTGTCAGGAGAGTATTTTTGTACCAAAAAAGGTATGTAGGTACAGATATTCCGTAAGATTCCGAGATTGGCCTTTTAATTTGACTAAAATGATGATAAAAACCTATTTTTAAAGTTATTTCTTTCGTTTGTCAAAACGCACGCATATCAAACAGAAAAATATGTCATAGTAAATCTAAAACAAATAGATTTAAGTTTAGTTAAGTTAATAAGGTCACCCAAATAAAATGGTAAATGATGAAGTATTGTCAGTTTGTGCACAATTTCCTTAACTTAGGGAAATTATTTGGCAACATTGCACGTCGATGTTTAAAAAATAACTTTTAAAATAATGTGATTGAAATGATTATTTTTTATTTTATATGATTCATTTTTACTGAAAAGATCATATAACTAACCAAATTTTGGATTTAGAAAAGTTTTTGTCATTATTTTGGCATTTAGGGATCAATCAAAAATTAACAAAAGATTGCATTTTGCAATTAAGCTGCAAATAACTAAGCTATTAGTAGGGAAGCCCACGATGCTAAATGGGGATTTACTCGGGCGTCATCACCTATTGGGTTGCAAAGCTTAGATGATAAGAAGAAAACATTGTTCTAAAGCTTTGTTCGTAGAACAAAATTTCCAACCAATTTTTAATTTTCTAATGCGCATGCTTGGTTGGAATTTTTTCTGATTAGTTGGGAATTTTTAACGCTGCGAACCATATGGCTTTTCTTGGAAAAATTATCGTAGTTTGAAAATGGCCCCTTAGGCCGCTTTCAAACGGGCGACTTTTGCAGTCGAAGTTGACTACAAAAATATCGGCGTGTTGTCGCCAATTTCGACTACAACTGAAGTTGAAACTAGCGACTTTCTGTAGTTACGTGGACGACAAAATGTCGTCAGTATCGGCAGAACAACTATGAATTTGACAGAAAAAGCATTACTTTTGTTGCTTCTCCAAATGAGAAGGTGTAAAAGAAGAAAACGTAACGTAAACGTAAATTTTGGGTACATCCTATTCTTAATGACCGTCTAAAACTTGGACAATTTCATACATTGTATCATACAATAACTATCCATATCAAACGGCTCCATTTTGTCAAATATCAATGCCAATGTCAAAACAAACGTTTTTGTCGCCGCGCCGTGTAGTTTGAAAGTAGTGGTGCGAAAAGAAAAAAGTTGTAGTCGGCGTGTAGTCAGTCGACGGGATCGGCGACAATCAGCTGCAGAAGTTCGGTTGCAGTCAATAAAACGCCCGTATGAAAAAGAATCGCTTTTTCAATGGTTGTTAAATGACAACGGCAAGTAGCGACAATCAACCACTAACGATCGACTTTTTGCGGTCAACTTCGACTGCAAAAAGTCGCCCGTCTGATAGCGGCCTTAGATGTAGAATTTATAAATTAAAGATTTTTTTGTCTTTTTAAAAATAATATATTCTGTAGCTCTACGTCAGCGTCAGGAGAAGAAAAATTCACAATAACAGCGATTTCACCGGAAACGTTCTAGGAAAGGACCTAGTGTACCGCCTTTCTTGAGGACTGCCTTAAAAACTCACGACGCCGTTCCTGAAGACGTCGCTAGCATCACGAATGAACTCAGAAAGCTCGAAAACGAGCTGCATCAAGAAGAGCGCTCTGAAGACGTTCAGAAAAAAGTAGGTAATCAACCAGATCATATTAACGAAGCTAAGTCGCCCAGGAGGTCCCCAATTTCAAAACATCGAAATATCGTTCCCTTACAAGAACAGGTAAAGTTTAAGAATGAATGTAAAAAATTAAAACCTATTAAACGACCTATTGGTTATGCAAAGGGTTGTACAACAATCGGTGTATATGAAACTTTACTTTTACCCACAGACATCCAACGTGAACATGGGCGCCGGGAGGGGTGAACTATCACCCTCCCCTGGCTTTTGGATATAGTAGCCACGCGAATTATATACTCAAACCAGCGGAGCAACTTTTAAAAAACAATTTATTTCTTAAAATGGACTTTACAGTACAAGATATGACTTAAGACTAACTATTAAAATTATATTGAACCTAGAAATGTATAATTGTTAAAATGTTACAATAATAATAAATGCTTAATAATCATTGTTTATAGTAACTTGTCGGGATTCTTGGTATATGACTTGCGAGAGAAAATCTATGAAAAAGTAGAAAAGTAGAGAAAGAAGCCCTTTTTTTGCTCTTCGAATTTTTTGCTCCTATACAGGGTGTCCGGAATATGTGGGCATTCTCTCGGGTTCATATAGAATCATTGAATTTCTGAGAAAGGTCTTGATTCGATTTAGGGTTGAAAAACATCGTTCAGCCTCTGATGTCGTCATGGGAGTTGTTACCACAATTTCTAATAGTTTAATCCCATACAATTATGAAGATGACTTTTAGAGTTTTCATGTCTTTTTATCTTCAAAGTGCTTTAGATAGGTGACCCCTATTTCTGTCCTAGCTTTATCGCCTCCAAAAAGTAAGCAGGAAAACAGTATAAAGCATTTTTTTGTTACATCCACAAATCCATTTATTTTTTGCATAAATGTCTCCATTAAATTTGCGTGTATAACTTTTTCCTCTACTTACACCAGCTTTCCTAATAATAATATCTAGTAATAGTCTACCTTTTGCTTTCAATTCCATCTTTTTTCATATAAATATTTAAAAAATTTCTTCACATTAATTAAATTGAAGACCACTTCCATTGTACACACTTAATAATAATTATTGTCAAAATTCACATAAAAACCACAGGCACTCTATTATTAATGTTTTTAAGCCCAATGTCCAAACCGCCGTAAACTAGAAAGTCGCGTAAAAACTCGATACAATAACGTTTATACCGCGCTCCGCTGGACAAACTGCAGCGAATTCTCCAGGTTAAATTACGGCTTGGTTTTAGGCGGTGATGATTGGCAAGGGGTAGGCGGAGTGTAGCGGGGTGTTCGAACGGGCTCGTAGAGCTCCGTCATGTGGCCCAAATAAATAATAATTTAGAGCTTCAGCGTGAGTCGGTAAGTCCACTGGTCGACTGTTGACGGTTCGCTGGCTCGCATTCGTTTATTATACTCTATTTTTTTGCAAGAGAGAGTAATAAATCATTTAATTTTATGGCAATTCGCTTTCTGTGTTAGTCCGAGTATAAATATTTTTCCTCAATTCTACCTGTAATGTACTGATAAGGCATCATAATTTTAGGCCGGCAGACCAAAAAATCATGGAAATGTACCTTTTAAGAAGAATTAACCATACCCCTCACTCTAAACATCTAAATCTGACTTTTTTATACAAAACCAACATCAATAATTGAGGAGCAGAAGTAACAAAGGGGATATGGGCCAATTTGCCAAAAAATAGATATTTTTCTTGATAGGTACCATGTACCACAGACTATATACTATTAAACGCGCAAAGTACCACGACATCAAAATTCCGTAAACAATCGAGCTGATAGGTGGCGCTTTCTACAAGTGCCTGTGGTTAGTTCCACATGACAGGGGGTAAGTAGCGTAGTACTCGTGACTTTATTGCCGTTTTTTTGTTTAGTAAATCCTACTGGAGTATAGAGGGTGATTCCTAACTACGGTACAAAATTTAAGGGGTGCGTTCTTATATCTTTATATAAAAAAGTTCCTATAAACATATGTCCGGATTTGCTTCCATTCTGAGATACAGAGCGTTAAAGTTTTCAAAAAAGTTGGATATTTTGAATATCTTAGAAACTCTTTAAACGATTAAAATTTTGGACACTTATTTAATTTCTCTCTCTCTCTATTTTTTTCTTGGTTTTGGTCCCTTCAGGTCCAATTCACCACTCTCCCCCTTCCGGACTATGCTTTCCAGGGCTTCGTCGGCGGAAAATCTGGATAATTGAGCTCGTAGCTCCCAGAAATTCCAAAAGAAAACAAAAATAATTCTACAATCGATGCAATGCATAAATTGCCGGCTGTCAAACCAAGACCTGCTACTGGTGTTACGTATAACCTTCACTTTCACTACTGACAGTTCCCATGGCACGCCCATCTATTTCCCGCCATTTAAGAAATACCTCGTGTTCACCACCAAACAGAATACCATCAGCTTATAGGAATCTTCGCTTACAGCGTTTAGATCTAGAAGAAAGATGCCGTCAATTTAGCGTGAATCTTTCCTTGATCCCCAAAGGTAAAAACGTTCATACGGCACCTCTAACCGCCACTCCGGGAAGAACTTTGTAGTCCTCTACGCACGTCCGCACTGTCCGGAGGTTAAATAAAGAGTCCCTTATTTAATTTAATAAGGCGCTTATAAAGCTTTGCCTATATTAGTATTATTAGGTCCAGTGGCGTCTCAGTGGTCATCACAGCCAATATTATTGTGGAAAAAGGAAACACTAACCAGATATCAATAAGATCGGCGACAACAAGAAAAACACTTAATATCAGTGATTCCTTACCTACATGATAAAAAAACATGGAGAATTCTACGCTAATTTAACCAAATAATATACTGGCACTTAGCCTGTTTCTATTTTTGTTTTTAATTTTTGGTTGTATTTTCAAGTGTTTATTTTTTTCCTGTTGCTTTCGTTGTGGAACATTTAAGCGTAAGCCACTGTATTTTATAACCATTTAAAAATAAAAAGTACTTTGTTTTGGCATGTAAAGGTTATTTTTAAATTTATCAGTTTAACAATTTTGGCACTTGGCCCCTTTGTTATTTCTGCTCCTCAATTGCTGGATTCCTTTTTGCTTTAGAACTAGGGAATCCAATCCCGCAATTCAGGATCCCGCAAATGCGGAATCCCTCTAAGTTTCTGCGGGATCAACATTGCGGGATTTTCCGTGCGGGATCTGCGGGATTCAATATTAATTTACAACTGTGTAAAGTCTATTCCACCGACAAGTGTCGAGGCTGAGCGTGCGTTTTCAGCTGCAGGATATATTTGCAATAAACTAAGATCAAACTTAAAAGATGATACCTTGGATATGTTATCTTTTCTCCGAAAATACTTCCAAAATCAATGCGACTAGGTAAAGTTGACAATTGACCTTTAAACTAAGTTTCCCACAACTAAACTAACTAAACTAAGTTTAAGTAAACCACCAACTAATGTATTTTGTATTTTTGTATATGAAATAAAAACTTTTTTGCAACTACCATAGTTTGTTTATGACTTTTTCTTAGCAATTAGCATGTTTAATAGGTTTATTACAAAAAGTTATATATATTGTTAACAATCCCGCATTCTTGCGGATCCGCGGGATTGATGATTTTTATCCCGCAGGTGTGCGGGATTGAATTCCCTATCTAGAACCGCCCGGAACGACACCAGTGTTTCTTTTACAATTGTTTCGACATTTTTGATGTTGTAGAACCGTTCTTGACACTATTGACAGTTCAGAAAACGGTTCTACAAGGTAAAAGGAATACACTAATTGCTGCTTAAAAATCGTCTTTTTTTTTCAGGTAGTTAATTTAGCATTATTCGACCATACGGAGCCAGAAGGTTCAGCAGGCGATCAGTTGAACATATTAAACCAATTACTGGAAAACGATCTGAAATCGATCGATGATATCGACGATAAAACACACTCGATTGTAGTTTCGTCGAGTCACGGCGATTACGATGTACAGGGCGCTCTGAAACTAGAGGCCGATACAGAAAACAGCACCGAAAAAGGTTCCGATAGTACTAATTCTGATTTGGATATTGTTTTTGGTTCTAAAGAGGCGCTACCTTCTTGTGCAGATAGAAAAAAGGAATCAGAATGTACGTATAGATTTTAAATGGAATTAATTGTTTTTAAGCCGGCTGTCCATGGGAGCGGTTTTTCGCCCGCGTATATTAAAAATACGCGCAGAATATCCGCTGACACGTCCATTGTGGCGGAAAATATTAAAGCGTTTTGTTTTAAATATGGTGACTTTATGTTAGAATTTTCCTTGGTTGATATTACGGTTGTGAAGGTCACTAGATGTCAATCATCATCTGTCTGTCGAATGGCAAATGGATTGAATAATGGATAATAATAAATCCAGCAAATTAGGCAACTTTGGTTAATAGTTGGTCTTAGTCTTTTATTTACCACATACACTTTTTTTGTTACCTATTTACCTTAGAATACAAGGTAAACGCTTGCCTACAGTTATTGGCTCACGAATTGTGTGAACTTGCTAAAAGTTGACTCAACTTTCTGTAACAATTTGTCAAAATGCTCTCAAAGTTTCCTTTGCTAAAATACTCGAAGCATCCCAGTATTTTAGCAAAGGAAACTTGTTCTAGAAAACGCAAAATCAAAGAAAGTGCGTATATATTATTAAATAAAGATAATTGTGTAGCATCAATTTCAGTTAATTTAAATAACACTTGGTTGCCTTTGCTCGATACTGAAGTATCTTCAGGAAAGCTAAAAATCAATTAACTCATTACCTTTTTTGTCTTACAAATAATAAATACACCAGTTACTTATGTCACTCAAGACACATATGTCAGACTATTCTCAGTTTGCGATTTTAAAAGCATAAAATTCAATCATTTTTAATTTAAATATTAGTTAATTTTTTTTATTATTTTTAATCTTGACAACGGTGGCAGACTTGCCACCGAAACGTCGTTTTTTAATTAGAATTTTTTGGGTTTTTTGGAGGGTTTTTCTTTTATTTCGTTTCAGGCGACCGGCTAGTTCATAGGGGTCAATAGGGCTGAACAGAGTTAGCTCGTATACCCCGGGACCAGGACCAAAGAGGTCCCATTCTTTCAAGGCGTGTACCTAACAAAAGACCATCCAATAATTGCTCGATAAACACTGGCAAAGAGGTGTTTTATTTTAAAGTAAAGTCTAGAGACACCTTGAAATTACCTGTATAATTTGAAGACATAGCATTTTTTTTTCTTTTTACAGAGAAAACCCTTAAAATAAGGCTATATTTGTTTTAAAAATTTTAAAAAACTTAACTTTTTATTTGCTTAAGTAGATAATAATACCCTATAATTCGATTGTATAGTAAAAATACAATTTAAGACCACCTTTTTTGACCCTGTTGATTTGATATGATTTTATGTTGTGTTTATATCTTTCAACAAAGCTTGGCACTTAGCCTGCACACTATCATTAAAAAAATTTTTTTATTCTAACCGTTTGTTCTTCTTTTATTCTCAAATATGTTATTTTTGGAGTTTTTATATTTTAGGCAACTTTATAATAATTTTATATTATCGAACGCCACTGCTATAAAAAAATATCCTATATAAAAACTTGACATTTATTTTACTATTTCATATAATATCCTATAGATATTTATCAAAATATGTTCTATAAAAGCTTTAGTAAGATAGAAAATAAATTAAAACCATAGGAGGTACTCGAAATCTTAACTTAGCAAATATCCAACTTTAAGGCTTTATGACTCCAAGACTAGAAGCGATCCGGACATTGTGCCCATAATAACATATAATCAGGAAGTTGAGATCTACAACATATTAAATTTATTAAAAAAATAACTGAAAGCCACTTTTTTAAGGATGAGCGGGGTCCTTTAAATTTGATTTGATTTAACATATTGACTGTTGCTAATCGTAAATAAAATAATTATAACTAATGGTAGGTTTACATCTAACATTTATTGCATGATATTTATGTCAGACAGAACTTCTGGCTAATGTAAATAATAAAAAATTCTATCGGAAATAAATTTTTGACCACAACCACTTGACGATGGCTGAACACATTACGTGTGAAAGCCAAAAACCAAAACTGAAATAAAATAGAATACATTTTTGACCGTTTACATTAGTAATTAATTTCTGTCTGACATAAATTGTCATGCAATAAATTTCAGATGTAAACCTACCATAAGAACTATTTATCTCCAAGAATCTATCTATCTCTTTGTTTTATGGCTCTGATACTAAGTCAATTTGCCAGTTCTCCTGTTCCGGTCATATAAGCTGTTGCTTATAAGCTTTCCCGGCTTTGTCCTTGGAAAATCTGGATAATCGAGCTCGAAACTCCCAGACTTTCCTAGCATATGAATAAGAAACACTTGTAAAAATCAACAACAGCGATGAACTTCTGAACATGCATAAATTGTGACTGTCAAGCCAGCGGCTGCTACTGGTATCGCACATAACCGTCACTTTCACTACTGACGTTTTTCCGCAAGGCGTGCGCACCTCCTCGACCATACGAAGACACCATGTGTTCAACACCAAAACGTAAAAACTTCAGGCTTTAGAAATCTTCACTCACAGCGCTTAGCCCCAGAAGAAAGAAGCCCCAATTTAGCGTGAATCTTTTCTCGATCCCCAAGGGTACAGCCACGCTCGTACGACGCCTTCAATCGCCTACCTGGGATGTCTATGTAGACTTCTACGTAAACGTGAACCGCACTACTCGAAGACCGGGAAAGAGTGTATCTCCAAGAACATATTTTATTTACACACGGTGTTTTTAGAGTTGAGTCATAACTTTTACAGCTTTATAAAACTCGTAGGAGAACTCATTTGAAAATGACCAAATCATCCCGGGTTACAAAATGTGTAGTAAAACTCCTTATTTTTTTTGCAGTCCCATCAAAATCACCTAATGATCGCCAGCCTTCACTTAGCACCATAGAAAAGAAGCGTTTAGAGCAGACAGAACCACAAAAACCAAAAAGATATACAAGTCACATACCAAGAGGCAACCGTAGCGACCCAAAAAACATCTCAACTTTCTGTAGATGTTACAGGTGTGTATACAGAGTGGTCCCTAAGTAATGGGCCAAAATCTAACTACTGAAAAAATCCAATCTATCTACATCGAAAATTTGGTACCTTGGGTGTACATGGCTAATGGCCTATTGTAAAACTGGGAGTAATACCAGTGGCGGCTCGTGCATTGGAGAACAGGGGAGGCTAAATTCATAAAGACTATATAAACACAGAAAAGGCCGGTAATTTTTTGGGGTACCTACTAAGCAAAAATACGTAATATTTGCCAAAAATTGTGTATTGCCGCGTTTATGGTTAAATTTATGGGAGGCTAAGCCTGCTTTGCCTTCCCTGACGAGCCGCCCAGTGAATAATACCTTTTGTTGCATTGCATGTTAAGTTGTATGTTGCATTGCACACGTCTGTACGCGGTTTTAGCCAACTGCAAAAAAAATGTCTTTATTATTCTTTAATTTTTGTTTAAAACTTTGCTTTCAAAGCTAAATTTATTTAAAAACTTATATCCCGGTTCTTAATTACAGGACCGTACTTCACACCAATGACATCGCCACTTACCGGAACACGATCCCAAATAGAGGAACATCAAAAGCAATGTTGTCCGATCGTCGAAGAAGAAAGACAGCGTTGTCATATTGGTGACGGAGAAGGTGCTCCAATTAAAGATAAAGATCCAGAAGACGATAAAGGGAAATCCCACCAAGAAGATGATTTTAATCGAGGAGGCCAAATCGAAAACGGTGAAGGGCAGCGTTGCCAAATTAATGCTGGGCAATGTCAGCATCATGACGATATTATGAAGGAGGAAGTTAGTAACAATAAAGAAGATGACAAAAGTAATGAAAGCTTGGACGATTTTTATTTGAATGTAAACAAGATAATATCGAGGGTTGAGAATGTGTATAATCAGTTGGAAGAGTTTGAGGAGGAGGTAATTTATGCAAGATGTTGCTCAATATGATAAATTTAAGAAGACAAGGGTCCGCTAAGTACTTAGCCTTACCGCCGAATGGCGGCACTATTAAAAGAGTAATTTACTATCGTCCAGAGTTACCGGCTTAGGTCAAAATTTCCGTCGAATCGGACTCGTATTTTTGTTTCGCCCGTGTGTGGAAACGGAGGTAGCAGTGGATTTTTAAAAATGGAAAAAGAGCAATATCGGTCGATCAAAGAACGCTTGGAGGCTGTATACGGTGACTATTCTCCTTTGATGACGACCGTCAAAAATTGGTTCAACGAGTTTTAACGTGGTCGAACGTCGGTTTTAGATAAGCGATGCCCAGGAACTCCAAAAACGGCTTCCACAGAGGATAACGTAACAAAAATCCACTATATCGTATTGGCAGACCGTCGATTAAAGCTGCGCGAGATTGCTGAGACAGTAGGAATCTCAAAAGACCATGTGAGTCATATCCTACATGAAATTTTGGGATTAAGAAAGCTGTCCGCGAAATGGGTATTGCGTTTGCTCACTTCGGACAACAACCGCAACCATGAGAACACTTCAGAGCAGTGTTGGACTCTGTTTAAGCGCAACCCGAAAGAGTTTTTGCGTCGTTTTGTGACCGTCGATGAAACGTGGATTTACTGGTACACACCAGAGACAAAGAAACAGTTGAAACCATGGATTTCATCCGACAAACGTGCTCCGACGAAGGCAAAGACTCTCCAATCGGTCGAAATGGTGTTGGCCACCGTTTTCTGGAATACACAAGGTATGATCCACATCGACTACTTGCAAAGGGTAAAACCGTTGTATCATACAACGGTTTACCTCTTCATACAACGGGAAAACGGTCAAGGGCTCTACTATGCTGAATTAATGGGTCGATTCGACTCCGAATTGCATAAATAACGGCCTCATTGGGCAAAGAAAAAAGTGCTTTTACTATGACAATGACGCCTCCGCCGCGCCGTCGCCATGGCCTCATTGGTCGAAATTAAGGTGTAAACTGAGCATCCGCCGTATTCTCCAAATTTGACTCCGTGCAACTTCTTTTTGTTTCTAATCTTGCAAAAGTGACACGTCATGTAGTAATTTGAGTCGAATGAGGAAGTATATCGTCGCCACAAATGCTAACTTTGCAGACCACGAGAAAACGTGTTTTTCAGACGGGTTAAAATAGTTGGAGCATCGCTGGGTCAAGTGTCTCAAGCTAAAAAGAGACTATGTTGAGAACTAAATCGCCACTTTTCCAAAATTTTCGTTTTTGTTTTGTAGACTAAGTACTTATCGGACTCCCCGTATAAGTAAAACCTTTATCCTAATGATTAATTGGATGATATTTGGCACATAGCCACAATACATGAAAAGGCATTTTCTAATGTAGAACTTTTTTACTTTTTCCAGTGAAATTAAATTTATACTAGATATTTTTAAAGAAAATGTGATATGCAATTATGTGGTAAAATGGCTTTAACTTGACAAATTTTAAATAGAAAGAGAAAACCTTTAAAAATAAGAAAAATAAATAGAAAATAAAACATACTTAAGATGCCTCATTTAATTTGTATGCCACTTTTTACTTAAAACTTCTTTCCAAGGCCCTTATAGTTCAAGATCTGATTATGAAGCGATCTGAACCCATTCGTTTACTGGATAAAAACTATTTTATATCAAATATAGTGTTTAAACTAGGGTATTGCTATAGGGTTGCCTAAAAATTTGTGGTCAAGGCTATATTAAAACAAAAAATAACTTTAACATATTTGACACCTGAATAATGGAATAATGGCAAGTTTTATTTATTTTATACTCTATATGTCAGTGATAATATTTCACTATTTTTTCCTCCCATTTTATAAATAAAGCCATAAAAAATTGTTTAAATTTAAAATTATTAAAAATTATTAAATTTTTTTGTACACTCTGTATTAAATTAAATAATGCATATTTTATAGTAGGGGAGCCTACGATGCTAAATGGGAATTTACTCGAGCGCCATAGAGACCTATTGGGTCGCAAAGCTTAGATGATGATAAAAATGTTATATAATGTATACTTTTTTACCTGTAGGGAAAGCGGCTATAGACTTTTAAATATGTCAAAAAATACTTTTATTATTTCGGCTTGTGGAAATCGTTCGAGTCATATCGTGTTATATATTTTATGCTATTCCTGAATTATTTTCTTCAAAATTAAAAATGTAGCTACGTAGTACAGGGAATAAAGCTTTAAAATAGGGAAAAACCTGGCAATTCTTTGGTCCTGCTTGGATTTACTTGAAATTGAAACAGAAGATAGGGAATAGCCCAAAGATTAAAACCTATATCAAATCAAAGGGCGCCAAAACCCTAGGGATGGATGCTACACCCTCCTAGGGGGTGGAAATTTTTATTACATTTTAACAACAGAAATCAATCAAAAAGTAATTCTTTGCAAAAAATTTTTAATACATTGTTCAAGTTATTTGCGATTGAAAGTAACAATTTTTTGACGAAAAAATCTACTGTTTAATGGTTTTTTGCGAATATCTCGAAAAGTATGCATTTAATAAAAAACTGTAGGTTTTAAAAAGGCAAACAAAAGTATTTTGTTATAATTTTTTACGACCAATACAAACCAAGATACAGGGTGTTAATTAATAGCTTTTTTTGTCAAATGCAAAATTTATTAGATTCAAAGTTAAATAACATAATAATGCTGCATTTTTCAAGAAAAATTTAATAAACCTCTTCTAAAGTACTTTTCTTTAAAAAAAATGAAGCTTTTAGCGTAAAAATTGAGTGAGTTATGAGAAAAATAAACTCAGTAACTAATTTTTAACGTCAAAATCAATAAAACAACCCCTAACTACCCCTAATTAGAGCTGACCTTTAATCTTTTACAATTCTCTTAAAACATGAAATCATGATACGTCTAAGAAGTTTAACCAATTTAAAATGCCTAATTTTTAAAATATCTCGAAGTGGCTTATTTAAATTTTTTCGAAGAAAAATTTATTGTTTTTTAACGTATCTACTTTATTTTTAATATTAGCAAGTTTTTAAAAAGTTTTTTTGTAGGGTTTTTAAGAGCTACAAGGCTCTGTAAGTAAAAGTCCTTAAGATACCTTGGTTTTTAAATGGGGTGAGTTTAAAGGGCTCAAAAAGGTAGTGCTTGTTCGTAAATAGAGGGTTTTAAACGACTGCATCTTACCAAATATTTGCTGTACAGAAAACCTACCCACAGAAAAATCTTGGCCATTAAAAACCTGCAATTTAAAACTCCATCATTTTTCTTATCTCTAGTATTTTTGGAGTTATTAAGAGAAGATAGATGAATAATATGAAATTGTAAATAATCGTTTTTTACTTTAAGCTTAAATTTTCCTAAAATTAGGCATTTAAAAATGGTCGAACTTCTTGAATGTATTAAATACATGTATAAAGAGAACTGCAAAAGGGTAAAAGTCAGTTATAATTAGGGGGTACTTAGGGGCTTGTTGTAATTGATGTTCTCTTAGAAAAAAATAGATACTGACCTTATTTTTATCATAACTCACTCAATTGCTAGATACATCTTCTTTTTAAAAAAGGAAGGTCTCAGTAGGTACTTAAAAAAATATTCAATAAAGTTTCTTTAAAATATGCAGCATTTTCCCGTTATTTCACTTTAAATCCATTCAATTTACATATAAGTAAAAAGGTAACCATTAACACGCCGTATATTTGTTCGTATGGGTCGTAGAAAAATTACAATAAAAAGTTTGTCAATTTAAAACATACAATTTTACTTTCCACGTTTTTTAATAAAATGCACAAGTTTCGAGTTATTCGCGAAAACCCCATTAAAAACGTCGTTTTGTTGTCGAAAAATTATTACTTTCAATCGCGAAAAACTTGAAAAGTATTAGTTTTACGAAAAAAATATAAAAACATTTTTTACTTAGAATCACTTTTCCAATCGATTTCCGTTGGTAAAAATTTAAAAAATCCACTCCCTATGGGGGTGATGGCAACCATCACCAGAGTTTTGGCGCCCTTTGGTTCGATATAGGTTTTCTAATTTTGGCTATTTCGTACCATTTGTTAAAATTTTAAATCGATCCATGTAGGACGTTTTTTTGTAGCCCTCTGTTTCCTTTACATCACTCTCAAAT